>VZRE01006406.1:817564-899567 GCA_013396775.1 Cephalopterus ornatus | reverse complement strand
AATTTAAAAAAACCCTTTTTTTTTTTTTTTTTTTTTGTTTTAACATGTTTTTTTCATGAATGCTCTGAAGCGCAGTCAGTCTTTTCTTGGTGAGCCATGACAGGCATTGAAGTTGGATAATCTGAGAAATATTATCCTTTAGACAAGAGAGTAGTCTTTTCTGATAAACTCTACCAGCTATGGCTTGCTAAATTGAATAATGTCTACAAGGCCCATAAGTTTTTTTTCTCTCATATGCCTAATACACATAATGCACATTCCGCCCTAATAAAGTAGTTCTTTTCAATTAATTATGTTGAGGAGTAATGGGCAGAACATGTGCATGATGCACTGCTAGCTGCCTGTAATTTGTACAAACATGCCAGTTTTTAACATAAAAGTATGAATATCAAGATCTGCTATTATAAGAAAGGCAGAAAAAGCACCTTAATAAGCTTTCCATCTAGTTCTTTTGAAGAGGTCGCTGAGGCCTTACTACAAATTGTACTTTCAGTAATACAGAAAGGTTCCCATCATTAGAGAGGCTATGCCTATGTTGATATTAATTGAAATAGAGATTTTTCCAGGCTAAGGAGGCTGGCAAAAACGCATTTGCCAGACTATAACAGTTTTGTTTTGTTCCAAGTGTATCTTGCGTTTCGAGTGACAACCTGGTTTCAGGCTTGTGGGACACAGCGCATATGCCAGATTTTCCAGTTTGTTCTCAGCAAGGTTAAGTGAAATTAGACCAACTGGACTAAATTATCCTTTCATATGAAAATTGTGTCACTGTTTAGATGTCAGAATGGGACGTGTACAGAGGAGCTTAGTTCTTGTACTTCTTTCCATAAAATAATGAATCCTGGACTTCAAGGTTGAGGAGCTCCTAGGTTGTGCTTCAGAACGTAAGGAAATTAATTTTCTCCTCATCCTCCCTCTGCTGTACCCTTTGAAAAGTTATAGTGACTTTTCTAACATCAAAATAACGTTGTTGCCTTTTCCCAGAGAATTGCAAGGTGCAGTGGTTGTCAACACTACAGTGATGTGTTGTACCAGCAGCAGAGGAGGAGCTGAATTGTTTCTGCTCTTCCAAGAAGCTACTTATCTGTGTATATGGAATATTCAGCTGTTGTCAGGTAGCTTGCTATTTTCTGAGGCCTCAAATATCCTGCCTGTTTTACTTTGTGGAATCTTGAGTCTGGAGAAGTCCCTTGAGCCCTCAAACCTTTAGAATGTGTGGTAAGGTAAGAAAGGAGCACTGCCAAAGTTTGTTTGCAACGTACTAGCACAGTGTGCTACCAAAATTCTGCTGTAGAGCATTAAAATTTTGAGATTCATCAAATCTCTTACTTCTTGGGAAAAAATGTGTGCATTAAGTGATATGATATTATATGTGAAGTACAGATAAGGAGAATGGGCTGAAGCACACAAGGCTGGTGAATCTGAAGCAACTTTCAGCATCTGTTAAATAATTCTAATTATTTGGATTAATACATTTTTGGTTTGTAAGTTGATCATCTTATTAATTCTACCTCACCTACTGTTTTGAAACGTGAAGTTTCTTTTAAATCTAGATGCCCTTATAACTGACTGTTCTGAATTTTACAAGTCAGCTGGCCATGCAGTGCAGCTTTGAGGGGATTAGGCTAAGGTCTCACTGTGTCTAGCAGAAATAGGAACAGAAATAGAAACTGTAGGACAGGATATAATGCCTGAAGTAGACAGTTTTGAGAATCTCTTCAGGAAGAAATACTCTTAGAGTCTTCTAAATTTATAGCCAAACTTAAGATTTAAATACAGAAAAAAGAAAATTAGTTACTGTTAATTTACAGATTGGCATGCTGGTTTTAATTTAAATTTTGGCTGAAGTCATTAGAAATGGTGCTTTGCTCATTTAATTATTAAACTGCACATAGTGGGAGATAATTCTTTGTCCAATGTCACTTTTGGCGTGGGTATTTTCCAATTTAATTTTTTATACTGGAATCTGAGTTCGAAGTGCATCTCCTGCTTTAAGAGTGCAGCTCTAAACAGTGGTGAGGAAGAGGGTGACTTCAGTAATAGCAACGCCTAGAACTGCTCATGAGAAGGACCTGCACCTTTCTGAATTTAAGGTTTTCGCATCCCTAAGTGCTTGTAGAAAATGAGTAAAAATACTTATAACTTTGGCAGGTATCTTTCTTGACCATATCAACCTCTACGTGATCCTAATATTATCAGAAGTTCTGTTCTTTATTTTTCATTTTGGTGTAATCTTTGTTAATCTTCAGTACCAGAAGTCCTTGAATAATTGGAATAGATGTGCTATCACCAGGTTTTGAAGTAATGCTGGACATCATGTCATGCTAGTCTGGCCTGCTTGCTTTCCTAGATTAACACAATGAACTGCTTACCTGTGTCTTAAGCAGACCCCCATGGACCCCATAGCATGCAGGGGAATGTTTTAATCACAGAGGTCTAGAGAAATAAGGAGTATCTAGTTGGTTAATTTTAATAGTTTTGGGAAATTATGATCGTACCATTTACTGAACCCCCGAGTGGCAGTCATCTCCAGCTACCTCTGACTATGACCCAGAAAACCCTGAACAAGCTTCCTAAGAGTGTAAAGATTACACTCCGATCTGTTGCCCAGATTTTTGCTAAATAATTAAGTCATAAGAAATACTTTCCAGTTTTCATTTTGACTTTATGCTAGAGAAATCTCCAATATTTTGCTGGTTTAAGGTTATAAAAGTGCAGGATGGACAAAATTCTCTCTTTTAGAGTTCAAAACTTATAGTGTGGCCAGAAGATAAATCTTAAATGTTTGCATATATTTAAATGTATTGTAAACCATTCTTTTAAAGATTGCATAAATGTACGTGTATTCTTACTTAGTTTTTTCATGGTATTGGAATGATCTTCACTGCATCTTCTGTGAATTTGTCTCATGAGGCACTTATCTAAAATGGAAGGCAAGGATTGGGCTGAGGCTTAAATTGTGATCATTTGGCTTTGGAGTCGTAGTTGCTGTGGTAGTCTTTTCCAAGTATCTGTGGTTTTGACTGGGGCATTTTATAAGGCTGAAAGAACTGCTAAATTAAAGATACTTTCATTTGTATGAAGTTAATTTTGTATGAAGCTGTAATTATTACATGTAATCAGAAGGGATACTATGGAGTCAGGAAGATGTAACAAGTGCATGGATGGAAAATAAAATGAAGCTAAAAGTGATAATGATTACAAGGGAATTATTTTCATACTCTAATTAATTTTGTAAAATCTAAAACTGGAATGTTGAAGCATGTTTATATCTTTAAGGGACTGTTTTAAGAGAAATACTGCTGCAAAGGAAACAGATGTTTTTACTCAAGAAGTATTTCACTTTTTGTTGGAACTGGTATCTTTAATCTACTCCAACTCTAGCTATGCAAGCTCCTTGTTTGCTAGCAAGAGTGATGATCAAACTGTTTTGTTTTCTTGGGCAGGTCAGTGTTTCTAGATGTGTTCCTGGGCTTATAATAATGTTAATGCAAGCTTTTTTTTGCCTCTAAAAGCAAACAGCTGCATAGAATTTAATATTCTTTGAGAATATTCACAGGAGTAGGGATAGTAGGGTAAGAGCTAGTTTGGTAGATGACAGAAGAAAACACTTTTTCAGTGTCTAGACTGAATTTTTTTATAAATCAGAGTTGTACAGTATTTACCTAAAAAGGACACATCAAACAGTTTTCACTCAGTACTCAGTAAAAAATTAGGGTAAGTCAATATTATATTAATAGCAAATAGACTCTGTATGGCTTTGTTTGATATGTGTATGTGCTTAGTTTGTGTCAAGAATCTTAGGCAGAGGAAATCTAGCAGTCTCTGCTTAAACTCCAGCTGCCTCTAATTCCTGAAGATTTTTTGAAAGAGGTATTCTGTAAGACACACAAGTGCCAGATTATAACGATCACAGCCAACATACTCACACTGAGTGAGAAAACTGTGTTGTACTGATGGTGGAGCAAAGGAGCAGTGCACACTCTATAGGAAATCCTCTCAACCAGGCAGCTCTATTCCAGGCAGCAGCCAGTCCTTACCTGCCTTTGCTCAGGGCAGAGGGTGCTGTATTAGTTTTCACTTCTGAGGTATCAGAAGCACAGGCTGCTTGGGTCAAATCTGCATTCAAATTTAACAACATGAAGTAAAACTAAAGAAAGTTTTCTTGACAGCTGCGTTCCGAAGAGCAGAGTGCTATCCACACTTAATTTTACTGGCTCATTTAAAATCTTAAGATTCTGAATCACATGAACAATTTTAGTGGACTTTCTTCTTTCTTTTGAACTGCCTTATTTAAATATAAACAACAACAGCAGGTCTTTGACTCATAATAAAACACAACACATGTTGTTCTTTTTCTCTCGGGTTTATTGTTTTTAGGGGAGCATTTTTTTCATAGTAAAGTATGTAAGCATAAAAGTCTACTTTTCTGTTTACCTGACCGCTTTCTTCTAAAATTAGCCCTTTACTCTAGAATTTATTAATTGTATATAGTAAGTAGAAATTTGGTGCCTCCATTGTAAGATGATAATCACTGATACCAGCAGATACCACTGAGAAATAGCTCCAGTACAGTTGTTGGATAGTAAGAAACCCATATTCACCAGCTATATTCTCACTGCTCAAAATCATTAATTCATTAAATAAACATCCTCAGATGCCACAAACGTTTGTCTCCATTCTGAAATCAGTACTGTATGAGGGTATGATATATTCGGTGAATTTAATTTATGAAAACAAAGTAACAGCCTTAGCAAATTACTTGTAATTTGTAGATCTTATCCACTTCTTGGGTTTGTTTATTAAAAAAAAATACTTTAGAAATTAATCTATTATTTTTCTTTCTTGTGCCCTTCCCCTTTCCAAGGTTACGCCTTTCTGCTGTTCCAAGAAGAAAGCTCTGTACAAGCTCTGATAGATGCCTGTCTGGAAGAAGATGGGAAACTCTACCTATGTGTGTCAAGTCCCACAATCAAGGATAAACCAGTAAGTAGCTTATGCCATGACACTTATGGTGGTTGCTAACACGTTTGCTGTTACTCTTTTCAGTTAATAAATAAATAAAAAAATACTTACAGTTAATTGCTTGTCCCTTCCTGTTTCTGCCCTTGCTGTTAGGTTGACTTGACTTTCTGTATCAACATAACACTGCTTCAACATTTGCTTTTTTCTGATAAATACCATGTTGAATGAATTTTTATATTTGGTACTTCTGGTATCTAAAAGGAGAATGCATACTTCTAGAATGTTAGCTGTAAAACAGTGGAATTGTAATTTTCTGTCTGTATTATTTGAGAGAAAAGAAAGCCTTTTGCGATGAAGGGAAGAAACTTTACCCTGCCAAATTAAAATCCAGAAAGCATCAAATATCCTCTGTACTTCATTGGGTTTCTTAATTATTATTTTTTTATGCATGCAATAGCTAATCAATTTATAATTTAGGCCTCATTTACCTTATAGAAACTGCAAGGTAAAATCAAGTACTGCAGACAGCTATAGCAGAATAGAAGACATACAGTAACCTTTTTTTATTGTTCACATCTCCAACATTCTCTAATGTTAGTCTTTCTTTTTGCCTATGGATGTATAGAGATTAGATGAAAACTACAGACAAGTAAGATAAGATAAAAAACATGCTGTCTTTTAAAACCATTATTGAAAATCTTGCACAGATGAATGAACAACCCAAGATGACAGCACAGTGAGTGGGCTTGCGTGATTTCTAGAATCAAAAAAAAATGGATTGATGAACAGCTCTATCTAAATAACTTCTGAGCAATTTTTTGTCTGTAAAATCTGAAGATTTCTTATCAACTGGCATTCACACATTATACAAACTACTTTTGTATCCAAGCACTGAAATTAATTTTATCTCCACTCCTATCAGTGCTTTAAAATTTGTGGATCACTGGATGTGATTTCAGGAAAGCCAGAAGCCCAAACTGCAACTGTAATTGGGGATAGATGGTAAAATGTTCTGAAAGACCTTGCACAGATTTCGTACTATAGTGGCGATTAGGGGCAGGGAATTAATGAGGGTACGAGTTTGCAGTGATGAAATTTAACTCAAGCCTGGCCTCTAGAGGTGGTAAATGAATTGTCCACCTTCTTTCGGACACTTACATAAGCAATGTTCTCACATTGTTTTGGTGCTCGTGCCACCAATTTACTGTTTTCACAAAGTTAAAATTTTGTTTTTAATTATAGAAAAATTTGGCAGTTTCTTAATTTTAATTAAGTGGCCAAGTTCCTCGACTAAAAAGAGTCCTTAATACAGGTGCAAATTCGACCTTGGAACCTAAGTGACAGTGACTTTGTGATGGATGGGTCTCAGCCTTTGGATCCAAGAAAAACAATCTTTGTTGGAGGAGTTCCACGGCCCCTCCGAGCGGGTGAGTAGAAGAAAAATATAGGGCACGTAGTAGGGGGCTCCAGATTAAGTAGAAAAGATATGTGTAAAAGAACAGAAAACATACTATGTCTTTTCCACAGATTACAGCTTGGTTTGTAAGTCAAGGGGTCTCTTCCTGTCTGCAGAATACAAACTGTGAACATTTTTTGCCTTTTAAATAGGTTACTGATGTGGATTGCCAGGAGAAACAGTTTTCCCCAACTTTGCATAATATCCTAGAGCTTATCTGATTTTTTGGTAATGTAGACCATCTTAATTCTAACCCTGCATTTGTTTGCTGAGATGCAGACAATTTCCCCTTTCCTTTGACTAGAAGACAAACTTCTCCCAGACTCTTTCCAAACCAATTTCAATGTCAACTCTATGGTTTCTCTTTCCCTTTTATTCAACCCTTACCCTGATTTTTTCATGGAGCTGTGGACAAAGTCTCTTAACTATTGTCCTGAAAAAAAATTCTCCCAACCAGGTCTCTTGGTGGCCCCATACTGAAGACCATTTTCCAAACTCTTTCCTACTGTAGCTTTTTTCCCCTCTGTTTCTTTTTCTTCACCCTTAATTCTTTTTTTCACTTTTATTTGCAGAGCCATAGACAAGACTCCTTAGCCTTTGGCCAGAGGAAAGATTTATCCCAGCCCAGATCTCCTGGCAGCCCCCATTTTGTTTTGAAGGCCCCCTTTCAGCACCACTCCCAGCTGTAGCTCGACACTTGTTTCTTTCTTCCTAACCCTTACATTTCTGGTGAGCCAATGACAAAGTCATGAAGCAAGTCAAGACGTTTCTGCTAGCTAGATCTTTTGGCAGCCCTCACTTCTGTTTAATAGTCACTCTCCATGCTCACTCCAAAGCAGCTGCATGGTTTCTCTTTTTCACCCACTCAACCCTAATCCTCATTTTCCAGGACGGTAGTAAGATAAGACCTCTCAGGCAGTGTCTGGAAGAAAGACTTCTGAATCAGGTTTCCTTGTAGCCCTCACTTTCCCTTGGCAGCCACTTTGCAGCCCACTGGAACTTAAGCTCCTCACCTTATCTTTTGCCTCGTGCTGAGTCTTTAGGGAAGCTGTACACAAGGCTCCCCAGCCACTGCAGAGAGTAAGATTTCTCCTAGTCAAGGTTTCCTGGCAGCTTTCACTTCCCTCTAGATCTTAAAATAAGGCACAGTTGTAAGATGGTAATTATGTAAAGAGTAACAATTAAACATTACCTCGTTTCTAATGATAGCCTTTATTAAACTCTATGTCATTTGGCCTGTCACAGATCACATTGAAATGCATTACATTTGAAAACTAATGCCTTTAAATAGTTAACTTCTCCCAAGCAGCTAAACAGTTTCCAGTTTTTCTTGTTTGCAGCTTTAAAGATCTGGTACAGAAGTTTTTCCTAAGATATCTGAGCACGGCATGGTCTTGCCCTGGAATCCTATGTATTCTTTGTCCGTTGGCAAGAGTAACTTAGTGGAACTGCGATTTTAAATGTCTTTAAATGTTCCTGATGTTTATTCTGTACTGTCGTTTTCTGAGATCACTTACCCACGTGATGATTCCAAATCATTAGAAAGCAGAGGAATCTACTAGTGACTACATTATGCTGATAGTTTTTCCCTATTGTTTGGAGCAAGAGTATTACCTGGTTTGGTAGAATAAGTCACACACAAATTTATACAAATGCAGATACCTACTCAATTTAAAAATTGTCTCTAATTTACTGGTCAGAATTTTGTGAGAACTACAAGGATCTAAATTTTATTTTTTTTTTCATTTTATTTTGCGTAGCTAACTTGTAACTTGCTACAGAAAGTATTTTCACAGATTAGCACTAGGAAATGGCTGACTTGGCAGGGCCTGTGCAGGTCCTAGTATCTTGTGTTGTCCATCTGACAAATTTGTTTGCCTGTGAGCCTTTACAGAGACCTTGGCTCAGTGACCGTACGTCCTTGCACAGTTCACATGCCTTTCTCTGCTTTCTTCAGCCTCTTTTCTACTTCCTTCAGTTCTTTCCCTTAACTTTCCTTCTGTATGTTTCCTCGGGCATGCACTCAAACTGTCTCACTTTGTGAATGATATTTCTGACTTCTTTACAGTTATTCTTAGTATCAGAAAAAGCAACAAACCATTTTTAAAGATCCACGAGCAGGATAATGTTCCACCAAAATACTAATTTAAGTTGCATCGAAAATGTAGGCTTGGTTTACCTGTAGTAACTTCTGATGTTTCACAGATTTCTGTTTCAAATGTAAAACACCTCCTTAATGTCTTTTGAACCTTAGTACTTAGGGCAAAATACCAGATTCTAAATATAGATATATCACTAAGTGATCTTACATGCAAACTAGCATTAAGAAGCCTGGCTGGAGCTACCTAATGCCAAATACCAGAGTATTAATTTACAGTATTGTGAATTCTAGTTGATCTGATACCTGCTTTGACCATGTAACTCTGCATTTTTTCACACTTCAATCACACCAAGTTTCTTTTTACAAAATCTGGTTTTTGCCTTATATTTTACTGTAATTCATGGAGAGTTGATTCAGTTGGTCCAGTGTTTCAGTTTGCAGTTTTAGACTTTGGAAGACAAGTATGCGAAGGCAAATAGTGCTTTTTTAAATGCAACAATCCAAATGCAACACTATTATTTATGTTAGATCAATGATATTTAACAATTGACTTCTTGCAGTTGAATTGGCAATGATTATGGACCGTTTATATGGAGGTGTCTGCTATGCTGGCATTGATACAGACCCAGAGTTGAAGTATCCAAAAGGTGCTGGCAGAGTGGCTTTCTCCAACCAGCAGAGCTATATTGCTGCTATCAGTGCTCGCTTTGTCCAGCTCCAACATAATGACATTGATAAACGGGTGAGTAAAATAACATGGAACAGAATGGTTGTTACAGAACTGTACAGAAATGAAAGTCATTATCATTAACATTGTGTTGGAGAACACTGTAAGTTCTGTTCTTCAGATGTCATGTGTCAGTTTTTTAAAAGCTTATTTAAGCATCTGAAGCAGAGTCGAAAAAGTATTTCAAACATCTTAAATAACTGTTTAGCACTAAAATTTGAAAATAGTTGGTTGAAAGTACATTTGCTCTTGGTTTTGATTTGAATTCTGTAGGTTGAATTCCACAGCATTTCCCAGCTTCTTTCTCTTCCTTTCGATGTTTGCTCATTCTGCATCAATGGCTTTTATTTTGGTGATTACTTATATAGCTTCTGACACTTTTGCTGTTATGAGGCACCATTTTCTGTTAGTAGTGTATGTCTAGACTTGATGTCCCTAAAGCAGAGGTTTAAGTAAAAGAGGTGATGCTGAACTCAAAAGTCTTGAACATTATTTAAGTAAAACCATATGCCAATAGATGGCTTGGTAGGCAGAAGTGGGGGAAATTACTTGGTTTTGTTCAGTCCTTATGAAATCCTGGTTTCTAAAGGGCTTTTCAAGTATAGAGTGAAGTTCACTTAAATCTGAGTTGAATACATTAAAAGAGAACACTACTTGATTTCCAAGATTTTTTTTCCTTTAGACCTTCTGTCTTCACCTCTTGATTACACATAGAAACAACACCCATGTTTTTGAGGGCCCAGCAATTTAGAGTTATTCAAAAGAACATACAGCATGCATTGCTGCTAAGTATTTTTCCAGTAGGGATGGCTTGTTTTCACCTTAATCTGATAAGTTGTTTCTTCAGAAGTCAGTTTAGCAGGTATTGGGTGTGTCTGTTATGTGCACTATGCATATAAATCCACACAGCTGCAAAGTTCGAAATATATCTCTTTAAAAATCTGAATTGAACTTTCTGTCTGATTCAAGGAGCTCATGGAGTTCTAAGTCCTCAAACAATTTTTCTATGGTGCTGTACACCATATACGTTAACTAAGACAAGGCTATTCCTAAAGATTTCTTGTCCATTGAATTCTGAAAAAGATTGAGAAGAGTCTCAATCACATGTTGAACATTTTGAGATTTATATACCAGCTGTGCTTACAAGGGGTTTCTTTGTAAGCTTTAGGGTAGAGCCACAAAAGATGCTAGCTAATAATTTTTTTATCAGTCAATTCCTTTTTCATTTGGTTGATTGATAATTTAAGTTTATTTAATTATCTTTTATCTGTTTTGAATAGGTTTATCTGTGAGTTTGAAGAAGTATGAACTCTCTTAATAAGTCCTTAAATCTTGGGGTTTAAATCTAATAGGTTGAAATCCCTAAACTGTACAGCATACATTTTAAAATTATTTCACTAGTAAGCAAAGCAAGAAAAGAGAGTGAGAGACTCTATTTCAGACTTTCACAATTCATGCTTGGGAAATGTGAGTAGGTGGGGATCTAGAGCTGTGTTGGACACTGGACCTCCTTTCTTCCAATTTAATTTGAGACAGTGCTGTTTTATTTTACATGATGCTTCTAATTTTAGTGATATGGCATCTGATATGCAAAATGGCAGTTATTCAGACTTGTTCCATGCAATACTAGTAGCATGGTGTAATTAAAAAAAATAGATTGGCAGCCCTAGCTGTTAAATAGGCAAGAAATATCATTCACTCTATCAACTTTACTTGAAATGAGTAACATTTGTTGAAGTGTGATCAGGATAAGCTGAAGTAAAATACAGCATAAAGCTTTTTTTGTGGAATGTTTATTGTCTTTCAGCTTAATACCTCTTTTTATGTTTCTTTAACTTTTTATGTATTTAAGTGTAGTTACTAGAGTCAGGTTTTCCTCGTAGAATACAACTTGTGCCAGACTAGCACTTGTGCATTTACAGCAAAATTATTTATAATAAATGTGTATTTCAATTTTTCTGTGTCTTCTAATGCAGTTGACTGTACTTCAACTACTTTATAAATAGCATCATAGAGCTGTAAGAATTATACATGCATGAACTAATGATTTCCCCAGAATGAATGAGCACTCAATTTAAATGTGTAGGCATGACTTGATTCATAGGAGCAGACACACAGGAAAGAACTTACATGTTGTCTACTCCTGTAATAGCATTATTGCAAGTGTCTAGTCATCCATCAACCCTGCTGTGTTTGGCACAAGTGCTTTAAAAACAAAAAGCATTCCAGCCCCTAGATGTTTACAGCTGAGTGTAGGACAAAAGTCATCAGCTCTCCAGCCTGTTTGTAATTGATGGCAAGGCCCTAGCTGGAATTACTGTGAAATGTTGTTGCACTTCAAGAGCTAAAAATTTTTAGATAGGGATTTTTGCCTACAGAATTAAGAGTATTTAATACAAGTACATTTAATTTTGTTTAATTTGAATCTCTAATTAGTCTTATCCAAAGGAAAAAAAATCTTCTCTGGAAAAAAAACTCCCTCTGAATCTCACCGGACCTCTGAAGTTTAGAAATATAATTTTGTTCTTTATAGTTTTTCTTCCCAAATGCTGCTCTCATGGCCTGCCCCCATAACAACTGTATTCACATTCCTGGAGTTTTCTTAGATGGTGGGAAAATCCTCGCAGATGCTATTTTTACTGTACTTCCATCTTAGTAATTTCCCACACCTCACTTTTCCAAGAAAAAGTTACAAAAGGACAGCCTTCTTTCTTGATATTTTCTGACAGGTAGAGTAGTTGGTATGAAAATTCAAATATCAACCTCTTAGGTTAATCCTGCATCAGTTGAAAACCCTCAGTAGTGTCAAAAAGAATTAAAATGGTGTGGGTTTTTTCTGTTCATGCTCAGCAAAACTATGAAATCTCCTTACAGCTGTTTTTCTTCTTCCTGGTGCAGGTGGAAGTGAAGCCATATGTGCTGGATGATCAGATGTGTGATGAATGCCAGGGCACTCGCTGTGGTGGAAAATTTGCTCCATTCTTTTGTGCCAATGTTACCTGTTTGCAGTATTACTGTGAATACTGCTGGGCAAGCATACACTCTCGTGCTGGGCGGGAGTTCCACAAACCACTGGTAAAGGAGGGAGGCGACCGGCCCCGCCACGTCCCGTTCCGCTGGAGCTGAACCCCAGGCCTCGCCCAGCAACAAGTACTGGAGTAAATAAAATTGAGTGAAAAGAGAGCGCTGCCTCAGGGCTTAGTGTTCTGGAAATCTGTGCATTCGTCCTCGACTTTAATGAAGATATGGGTCTTTTTATTACTATTATTATTATTTACAGTCACATTACTGAACTCAGTGTCCAGTATAATACAAACCGGCAGAGTGTAACTGTACTGATTTTGCACTTTGATTCACACAAACATCTGCTTGGTACCTTAATTTCCTACACAAGACTTGTCACTAGTGACATTATGTAGACTGCCATTCTCATCAGCCTTCACTGGGCTGATGTGTATGTGATGAAGATTTTTTTAATATAATTATAATTATTTTTATTTTTAAACTGGAGCATGCACTTATTTTCAGAAATTTAGACTTGCCCCTAGCAGATGACTTTACCAAAGGTAATATTCACAAGTAGGTGGCAGATGTAGCAAAAACTTAAACAGATATTCAGCAATCATTAGTTTGGGTCATTTAGAGTAGTAATAACCCTTAAAGAAAATAAGCCTTTAGTTGCTCTCCATTTTGACTTGTAAGGATGATACCTCATAAGCTGGATCAGACTTTTTTCTTTTGTTTTGCTGAGGGTTTTTTTTTGTTTGTTTTGTTTCGTTGGGTTTTTTGTTTTGTTTTGTTAGGTCTTTTAGTGTTATGTAAATGTATGCTGCAATAGCTTTTGCTGCTATTAAAATGGTATTACTAATACCATAATACTCTATTCAGGCTAGGGTATCAATTAAAAATGAATATGTGATTAAAATAGTGATGGCTGCTGAAAGGAGATCAGTATAGCATACAGAAAAGCTTCCAAGGAAGGTCAATATTTTTTGACTGCATGTTTACTTAATCAGGTTGCTGCATGCAATAAATTTTATATATGTCTAATATAAAACCTGCCCACAATGCACAAATTATGAATTTTCATAGGCTACAAAATGCTCAGTAACAAAAAAAAGTTGATTACTGACTGGAGGAAGGCATGCCTCAGTAAATGTAATGCTTCTGAAATTAGGATCAGCCCATTACAGAATGACCTATATTACAACAAATATAAAAACTAGCTGTAGGATATTCTTAAAACAAATTTGTGGATGGTAGATGAAGTACTTTGCGGTGCTCTGTTATATATCGTGCAATTTATTTTATATAGTAAAGTGATTATGTCTAGTACTGTGATCAGACTTAACTGTTAAAGCCTCTGTATCCGACATTAACACATTTTTGACAGTTCATAACAGGTACATAAACAGAAATGAGCTCTTAGATACAATCTCTCTTCTAATGCTTGCATCGTTTCCGTAGCTGCAGACCTTGTCCAGAAAACCAAAGAGCTCATGTTAGCGTACATACACTACCGATTAGATAGTCTGTCAAACTAAGAAACTAGGCACATTTAAGGAAGTTAGGAAAAAAAAAGTGGTGCTAAAGAAATGTCTGCATATAAAAGTAACATGAGATGTCTGCTCTGTGGATGTGGCGTTATCTCTCTAATCGCTGGATGTATCCTGTGAAGCTTGAATACAATTAAGACCCGCTAATACAGTGGACATTTTTTTAGCATGAACTATGGGGCTGCAGATAGCATATAAATATAAACACACTTGGTATACTAATGATTGTGAGAATGTGTACACTATTTTTTTTTTCTTTTTTCCTCCTTTGTTTTTGCAGTTCTGGGGACAATCTGACTGGATATGACACCGCATAGTAGATTTAAATGTTCTGGGTTTTGTTTGTTGTGATGTCCTTCTTTGTGTCTAATTTAGTAAGTTGGTTTTCCCAGTGTTTAGTTGCGAGTATTGGCTTTGAAAGGATTTTTTCTGTTTTTGGAGAAAAAAAAAAAGAAAAAATAGTTTTTTACTGGTTTAAAATGCTTATTATAATTATCCCTTTTGAAGTTACTTCTGGGCGGTTTTGTGATATTGCTTTTCCCAGCCCAGGTGTCTTTTCTGTTTTTTTTCATCTGTACAAGACATTTTGTTATGCACTACTTTTTGTATCTAGACAGTTTTCAACAGTCGGCTGATGATTTTTTTTAAAGAAAAAGGCATGCTTTCTGACTGACATGATCTTTTGCAATACCTCAATTTTGAAATATAGGAAAGAAAATGATATTTTCTAAGTAAGTTTATTCAGAAAAATATATATTAATTTAATTCTGCAAGAAAAATGATTTAACAGATGGGTAACTTTATTTTTTTCATGCTTATTTGAGTTTTTTTGAAAATGAAGAAGTTAGAGCTTTATAACTGTAATATTAAAGATCATAGCTAACCTACAGAAATCTACCTAATTATGTGAAAGAAGTAAACCTTTTTGAAGAATTACCCCTCTTTCATGTAGAAAAATACCCCGAGAGAGAAAGAGAGCGAGAGAGAGAGAGAGAAGCTGGAAAATGTACAATATAGCATAATGTTGGATTAAATCTGAAACAAAATCATCGTAAAGAACAGGTGTAAACACAAACTCCATTTGGTGCTGAAAGTTGTGAATAGAAGGTGAAAAAATATTTTCCCTTAATTTGTATATTTATAATCAAGTGTGATTATGCACGACTGACCAGAATTGTGAGAGTTCTTCTGTTTGTATTTTTTTAAAGAGAACTTTTTTTAGTTTATTAAATTATGACATGCTCCCTTTTGTTTTGTAAATGAATGTGCCCCTGAGTTGTTAATATGTTATATTAAAAGAGGGTCCTTCAAAAAAAGTTATTTTTTAAAATATGGAGTTCTGAACTGCAACTTGACTAAGAAGCCCCTGGGTACAACAGGTCCTATTGTGGCCTTTTCTGATGTGAGACTTGAACTAGTCGATTTTTTTGAAGGCTAACCTAACCTCGACTATTTGTTGTTATGTGCAATACTGTTTGTACTGTTTGTATAAAAAAAAAGAAAAATGAAAAGAAAAAAGGCATAAATCTTTATTGCAGATTTATTTTCATTGCAGACTTTAGACATTGTGATTCACTAAAATCATTTTTCTACTGTCAAATATGTACCTTTTCTTCATGCTGGTATTTTTTCAATAGTAATGTAGCCTTTGTACTGAGACAAATTTTCATTGTTATTTTTAGAAAGATTTTTTGCTAAGAAAAAAATTAAACATATTTACATATTTTTCATTTTTATTTCGTATTTTCTTTAAGGAGTGCTTTCTCAACCATTAATATAGTTGTTTCTGGGAGAGACTTTCATATCTGGTCAATGTCATTAATATTATTTTGTATTTTTACTTGGAATAAATTAATTTTATGATGCTGATTCTTTAAAAGTTTATTTTTTTCATTTTCAGTTATTTTTGAAGCTAAAATCTTTGTAATATTGTTACTAAAGTGTCTAGTTTTTTGAAATGCAAAGCTTTATGTATTAACTTGCTGATGTGGTTTACAATAGTGTGGCAATGATGAAAATGGTTGGTTATGTAAAGTGATTGGAAAATTGTAACAAAGAATTGGGCAATAAAATGACAGAATGAAGCAGAAAAAACGTGATATTTTGAAAAGCCTTTTCCTTTATCAAAATGATTTAGGGAGATAATAGGGATGTCACAGTACCAGTTCGCTGTCTAGATTTATACACCACCAGTGTTGACGAAACTATTGCCGTTATAAGGAACTAAATCTATTGAACAATGGGTTTTTGACCCTGCCCATTCAGCATAATTCTTCATTACTTTTCTTGTCATGAACTCAATAAACTCTCTTTTCGGTAGCCTTAGATTGAACCTCCTAAAATACCTATTCTTCATTGTATTTTGCCACCGTGTTATTTATTTAATTAAATTGACCCTTTCCTGCACACCTTCCTTTCTGCATGCGTTTCTCAGTGGCAGCATGGAGCAGACTGTGGGTGCCCACACCAGTCTCTAACCCAGTTACCACACGGCGTTGGTAGCTGCCCAGTTGATGCAAAATACTCTCTGTCCATTTCCTGGTAGCAATGCAGTAACCCCATATTGCCGCCACCTCTGAACATCCGTTCAGCTTCTTTGTCTTTCTCTGTTCTTCTCTGCCTCTCTTGTGTCTCTGTCCTTTTTTCTTTTGTATTGGCAATACCAAGGGCCAGTATCAGAACACTTTCCGCCTCCATTTACATCACCTTTGTTTCCCCATGCAGCCAGAAGAAACCCCTTCCTGAAGCCAGTGACTCTCTGTTCTGGCACCTGAAACAATCCAGACTAAAACTGGTGTTGCGTAAACAGGGCATACAATGGCTTTCTCTAGACAAAACTATTGCTTCCACAAGCTACTGATGACCTTTTAGACTAACTTAATCTAGAGTGTTAGAGTGGCTCGTCTGTAACTTGTGGGAAGAAATGTGCCCAGAGTTGGTCTATTGTGTATCCTCTGTGTGTTCAGTTCTGTAAGTAATGTATAGACTAGATCAAATAGTGAAGTAAAATTTAGACTCAAATTAGGTACTACTGGTTGGAATGTACGCAAATTGCAAACAAAGGAGATTAAGGAATGAAGAGGGAATAAAAAATTCCTGCTAAGTGGTACAAAGTTTATGCTTATATTTCTGCCGACATGCTTGTATTTTATAGCCTGCTAGCAAGGCATGGGCTAAAACAAATTGTATTGCAAATATGCAGTTAGCAAATAACTTTGCTGATTTCACTATCTGTTAGAGTAGTAAAAAAAAAAAAAAAAAAAAAGAAAAAAAAAGGCGCTTAACTGGGAAAAGCTCCCATGTTAATATTTCAGTATTGTGACATCTCTACTTGCAAGGTATGAGTGAAAGATTAGTCACAGATTTGTAGAAATGTCTCTTTTGTTTAATCTGGCTTGTATGTAGTTGCTTTTATGCTAGTTTGTATGATGTCAGCTAAACCCTTTTTCTTTTCCTTCCTTCCTTTTTTTTTTTTTTAACAGACAAACTTCTTAATCTCTGCTGCTATAGTGTTCTATCATACAATGCCACAGAGTATTTTATATTCATGTTAGTGACTACTCTATACCCCAAATGGGTAGCTGGTCAGAAATCACATTGGTCACGTAATTCTGACACGCTCAAATTTACATGACAAAAAGTTCATCAGTAAGTGGAAAACCAGGGTGCTAATAAGAGATAATTTTTGCTCTTTTTCCTTTCCTGGATATAGTTCTGTTGGGGTATAAAGTATTAGATATTTGTAATTTTACTGTCAAACTAATGGACATAACTTTTAGAACATTCACAGCTAAGATCTCTGTACTTGTTTTTCAACTAATTTTAAATGTACTGTATCTTTTATTACATGTTCTCCTAGATTGTTTTTGCTAGTAATTCTAACAAGGCTTCTTCCTTTTTGGCTTGGACTAATGCTTGTATGGAACTGCAGTACTGTGACTAAACATGGAGCTCAATGCTGCTATTGCTTACAACTGCTTAAACTTTGTAGTTTGGACTTTATTTTTTTCTGTAATAACTTATTAAATATAGTTGTATGAAGTACTGATATTTGTCATCCTTTGCACATGCTAAGGAAATCTTGGGATATGCATTATGGGAATGTAAACTAGATACAAAACCCCCAAATCTTGTACTGGAAAATGGTTTACACTAGATAAGGTTAAGCAGAGAAACAGTTTACATGCACACAAACTGTCTTTTCTAGTTAATTTATAATGCAATATATGGTCCACTTGTGTATTCTCTCTAAAATGGAAAAGTCACCCTTGCTGAGGTATTTATTATGCTAAGCTGAAGGTAAATACAAAGATACCTATGATGGAAATACTTCTGAGAGTGTAGTTTTTCCCCACCAGATGCAGTATCAAGTGCCATGAGAATAGGAAGTGTTGAATTATTTTCTCTGAGCATAAGAAAAATTGCTGGCAAAGATATTGCACTCCTTTATTAGAAGTTTAACAATGTCTGCAGGCTAGGGATTAGAATGATCAGTTAAAAAAAAAAAAAAGACACTGCAACAGTAGTTTATAATGACTTATTATTTAAGAATAGGAGACAGAGTTCAGTGATACAGCTGTGTGGAACTACACAGAATATTTCCTTGAAAAAATATGAATTCTGCTATGTCAGGGCAAGTGAAGACCTCCAGAATGGTGCATGATCTTTGTCACTGCTTTCTTTCAAAGTCTACATAAATGCAGCTCAAGAATCCTGCTGGAACGATCAATACTAGAAATTACAGGCTGCCTTTTCATGTATGTGTTCCACTTCAACAGGAGCTGAGTAGGATTACACCAGAAATTAAATGCCCTTTGGAAACTATGAAAAGCTGATGAGGTTACCTGTGCTAAGTATTGTGAAAGCTCCTTAGTGTGCAGAGCCCTGTGGCTTTTGTTATTCCAATTTATCCTAATATTACCTGGTGCAGTATCTCATACACAAACTTGTTTTCAAACTGGTAGTGAGTAACTGTAACTTTCAGGAGAATGGTCTACTGACTGCTCTTCCAGAAGAAGTGCTTTTACACGACAGTGATCTGTAATATGAATTCCAGTAGTGAATGAGTGGATGAGAAGTTGTAGCCTTCTCATTACTTCAGAGTTAAATTTGAGAGGGGAGTTCTTATGAACACCTTCCAATTAATGAGTGTGAAATTGCTAATTGTAGCCTTTTGCTGTACAATGATCCAAGTCCATCCGGACAAAAATCAGTCTGGGTTTACCCCCTCTACAGTTACAGAGAACAATTGTTCAGCACAGCCCCTCTGGACCCAATCCTTCCCTAACTGATGAAGTAAGCCGTACATCTTGCAAGCTACACTGATAATGACGATCTCCCTTCTCCAGCTGATAAAAGCATTTAACTCAGACTTTGCCTGCATTAAAAAAAGGTTGCAGTAACCTAATTTAAACCAATGCACTTAAGTACAAAGGGCTGCATGGCTTTTTTTTCCTTCTGGTTTGTATGTGTTATTTTGGCAAACTTAAACTGAACTAAAATAGCTACCTGTATGACTCCTGAAGCTTTGTATTAAGCCTATTTAGACATGCTTCTAAGCTAAGCATTTTTGCATTCAAGACACCAAAGCAACATGTCCCTCCTCACATGGACCTGCAGAAAAGCCAGAGCTTAGCTCTTCTTAAAAGCCATAATCTGCTTTCCTCTGTTTAGCAAAAGATAAACAGCAGGAGCACACGGGGAGAGTTGCTACATTCTCTCCTAGGGATGAACCAAGGAGTGGGTTTTAAAACACACAACCTATGCAACCTGTTTTCATAAAAATGTTAAGAACTATTTGCAAAACCCGGTTTTTGCCACATGGTTCTATTATGAACACCTGACAAAGTTGTATGCACCAGCTGCACACGCAGACGATGTCTGTTCAAGTGAATTCTCTCTCTCCCCAGGGGCAAGCAAGTTTTTGCAGTTTACCTTGGGGTAACAAACTGTACCTACAGCAGTTAGAGAACAAAACATGATAAAGGTCCATATCCCCCTTCTCCTGTTTTTGAAGGAGAAATAAACCATAAGCAAGTATGAAGTCATATGGTAGGCGCTTGGCAGTAGTTAGGAGAGAATTCCTGCTGTTTTCCCCAGAGCACAGTAACTTCTCAGTGTGTCTGTGCCTACCATTCATGGAGTGCTCTGGTAAGCACTTGGGGCTAAATCAGTAAGATCAGGTATCCATTTACTGCTTTTAGGAGCTTGAGTGATATTTATTTGCTACCAGCTTCCTAAAATCCCCTTCGAGCTGCTGCCTGGCATTGCTTGGGCCTGTGTTTTTGTGAACAGGAATGTATAAAACTGCTTTTGTCCTAATACTTCTCAGTTGTTCCATAACCCAAGATCCACTTAGATTCTCAGGGTATTCCCCTGTAGTTTTTCTCTCCTGCAGGCAAAAACACATAAAGTATTTGCAAACATGTTTATCAGCCCATGTTTCACTGTTTCACACACAGGAGAACAGTGTATTTCTCCTTCTCTATCCAATAGCATGAGCAGTCAAAACACTTGGGGATATTTTTATTTTTTACTATTTTCTTTTTCACAATTTCCTGCACTCTGGAGCAAGAAGTAAACCTTTTTGCTCATGGTTGTAGCAACTACTCTTAACTATTTGATGACACATACTTTGATCACTACCAAGTGAAGAAAAATGGTCTCTGGAACAGCATGAGCGTCACCACTAAGGTAAATAATCAAAATGGTTGTTAATGAAGTTACATGTAACTAGATCATGCCCTCTGATACACCTTCTTGACTTCCTTGCCAGCTTTCAGATGTATCCATTGAAATAAAAGTCTGAAAGAGAGAGAGGGTTGATACAATTCATATGCAAAATACTGCCAAAAACCATGGCAAAGATACAACTCATGATCTCATCTCATCTGGTCTCCAAGATCTTCGCCTTTCAAAGTTACAAAAAGGCCTCTAATCTCATTGTCAGACGACAGAGCACTGCCAGTGTCAAATAACAAACATGAAATTCTAAGAGATGGACAAAATCTTGTTCATAATGTACCTAATTCCTCCAGCTGTGCCTGGTGCATGTTGTTGTAGTCAGAGCCCACACCACAGACTCACAGCATACACACATGGGCCAGAAATGTCGTGTGGAGTATTCTGCCTCTGCCTTTCTTACTTTGGACTAGACCTGCAAGCTGTCACCTGTAAATTGTCACCAGTTTATGAACGAGTGACAGGCGATGGTAATATTTCTTTGCTCCTCTCAAAGAGCACCAAAATAATACTGAGATGTTAGTAAGACAATGTTGCACAATGTAGAGGATTCTGCCTAAAGGGATTATCCGTGGTGAGTAAAGCTCAGTGTAGTCACAACTTACTCTAGAAGGCAGTTAGATTCCCAGTTAAAAGACATTTGTTCTAGCTTGTGGGTGACTGGCTGTTGGTTTGTTTTCCCCATTACCACTACCTGTTGTAGAATTTGTCACAGCTCAGAGCTGGGCAGTTTTACCTCCGAACACTTACAGTCACATCGCTTTATCTGCGGCCATGAACGAACAAAACCAAAAGCATTTCCCCCCTTAAGATTTGCTACAAATATTAAAAAATGTAAATACATTTTGACAACACCAACCAACATACTACCTCTGCATAACAAGCTCCTTATATGCTGAACACATTAATGTGGAATCACTTTCTAACAAAAATGGAATGCAATATCAAAGCCCAAAACAATGCATAAAATATAAGGGAATAGAATATTGTTCTAACTTGAAAACAGAATTCTACCTTACAGATGTCAGTGGGACCCCACTTCACCAGAAAATGTGTCAACTTTCGTGTCATTCTCATCCACTCCAGCTTTAGACAAACACTAACGTTCCTCTGTTACTTTACAGCTATCTAGCTAAACAGGTTCTAGCCTAGGAAATGCCTGATCATTGCTTTTCAACTTACTTAATTAAGCCTAATGACCTGCAAGTGCGAGCTAGCGAGGGTCAGGTGAGAAGGAATGGGGAAAGGTTAAGTAGTCCATTTTATCTCTATTTTAATTAGTGGTTTATCTAGGAAAAATTAAGTCACTTCGACAGAAATAAGCAGGAGTATTTGATATTTGTTATATCATGAGCTCAGAAATAGAGCAGAAACCAGAACCAAGGGCTCCTCCCTCCCAAAGAGGTGTGCAAACCTTTTAATTAGTAACTCATTCCTATGCTCCCACCCTGTTAGTCCAGAAAATTCATTTTATAAAGAAGTGAAATAACAGAAACCAAAGCCCTCCTCCAATCATAGGCAGCATAACCCAAGCTATCACTGCTGTCATGAGCGTGAAATGCTTTCTGTGATAACACACCCTGAAAAGCAACTAAATTAGCCAATGCTAAAGCACCTTGAGTATTTCTGCATCACATTATTTACTTACGGGTGCCTAACTCAAGGACATGGATTATGCTCTGGCCACTACAAACAAAACACTTAGACACACTGATGCTCAAACTGAACATCAACATGATTTTGTGGATTCAGCTTTGTTTTTCTTTTTCTCAGTTGAGATTTTTTATATGCTTCAATGTTTACATTAGGTGCTTAGGTTGTTCTATTCAAAGATTCCAAGTATTGACACTAGAGCATAGCAGAAAACATATACTCCAGCAAGCACTGAAAAAAAAGACCTGCCACACAGAGGAAAAGGACATTAATGTCTTGAAGTGCTGAAGAATCTGAATTCTATGAGGCAAAATATAAAACAAGCGATAATGCAACCACCCCACCCCAATCCTAAAAAGGGCAAAAAAGCAAATCCAGAGATAGAATGTTTTAGCACTTTTCTGTCAAGAGAATTTAGAGGCAGAGAAGTACCATGTAATGAAGGCCATGTAATGAAAGCACTACCCTCAGAGCACACAGAATATAAACATGAGGAACTGTAATGGTCTCTTGCTAATGTTTTGTTCTGGAAAATCCATAAGGTACCAGGAAACTTTAGTGCTAGAATTCCTTCAGTAATACTGCTTCAAACACTGTCTTGAAAAAAGTTTAGTATAGACCATATAGCCAGAAGGCCAGAAAAAAACCTGATCATGAGGAGATATGACTTACTGAGTTTGGAAATTTCTACACTATTATATAACCCAGTAACTCCTGTAGTTAACTCACTGCTGTGTAATGGCTGCTGACAGCTAATCCTTGGTGAAGCCAGGGGTTGTATGAGACAAAGGAAAACAAATGCTAAGATATCTGATCTCCTCTGCATTTGTCAGACTATTCACACACAACATATTTTAAAGAAACCCTAAATCTTAAATTTACATCCATCCTGTGAGTCTGGGCTCCACTCAACAGAGCTCATAGAGTGTGTATAATGTAAGAGGAAAAGCAGCAAAGTGTGGGGGAGGATGAATCTCTTCTGCAGTTTAGCTTTGTATTAGCACAGTATCTCAGACGTACAAAAAGACTGTTCACAGAAAACATAGTTCAGTATGCCTTTCACAGAGCAACTGCAGCCCTGTACTGAAGATGCCTGCCACTGCTCTAAAGTAGGACAACAACATCTGTTTGGAAAAGGATGTTAAGGAACATAATTTCTGTCTTGTGTTTGATTTCTTATTTCTGAATGACATATGAGGCCAGATAGGTGATAATGGCCTTTCCACTGAGGAGTGATGCCAAAATAGGACAACACTACTTGACATTCTCCTTTTGGTCCTTCAAGTACTATTCAAACTCACACTCTCCTAACCTAGTTTGAGTAGAATTTAGAATTATATTTATAGCAGCTTTTCCACTCTGGAAAGTGCCTTCATTTGCAGAAAGGATGTTCTCTGGTAATTAAGTTGTGTATTATAAGCTACAGTATTGCCTCTGAGCAAAACAGTTTGGGTTAAGCCTGCCTGCTTTTGATCCCAATTTCCTAATTATTATGGATCAACCTCTTCACTTGTGCTTCTATAAAGTGTGAAGAGTTCATGGGGATTGGTTCTTTCAGTTCTTTTCACAGAGGAATTAAGCTGTATTCGAAATGCTGCAGGAGGTAATGTAGAGTCAGCAAGTAGCAGTGCCCTTCTATCAGACAGTCCTCTTAAATCATGCTCTGAAGGAGGGATGTAACAGAAATAGCATTAGCCTGAAGTGAACACTTCATATCAAACACTCAAACTGAATCTTTGCCCAATTCCCGAGCCAATTCCAAATACACTATCAGATTAGAAATTCTGGGGAGTTTTGTCACCTGTTTTGTGATTCTTGCAGAAATGGGACTGTGAGAACAACTCATTGGCCCCAGGAAATGGAGTCAGTGTGCTGTGGAGTCACTCAGCTGCAATATGCAAGTTCTGAAAACTTGATTTTCTCAGCTTCCTAAAGCTGAGGCTGTACAGCTGAGCCAGAACCCATGTGACTGTGAGTCTGCCCAGCTCCTGCTAAAATGAGTTCTCCCTGGCTATCTCCAGCACACATACTGTTCCCACAGACTGAGCCTGTCATCACCAGCTGTACCACCTGCTTGGACTCTTGGGGCCCTTCTGCAACTCCTGTTACTGAGCCATTTACTTGTAATAGCCTCATCTTGGCACTGGGACAAGGCAATCAGCAAAGATGCTGCTTCTCTCTGGATCTGAAGAACATGATATCCCTTCTGAAGCTTTAGAAGGTGCTGATACCACCTCTCTGTCCATTCCACCTCTCCCCACCACCACAGCTCCAGACTGGGGGCTTATACATACCTCTCCTTAGATAATCCTCACTCGAAATTATAAGCAGAAGCCTGAACTGCACAGCTGAAGAAAGCAGAGCAATACCACACTGTGCTGTCTGATGCAACCCACAGAGCTACATACTCACATTTATTCTATAGAAGCCAGGAAAACCTGTCATAAACTGAACCCCACTTCTTGCTGTTTCGCTTGGAGATAACTTGGGCTGCACCTGGGAACAGCTGTGAATTTTCTGACAGAGAAGACATTAACTACAGCTGACAGAGCTCCCCAGCTACTTGTGGCTTTTCCAGGTGCTTGGAGGAAGAGCTGAAGATATGGTGGGAGAGTGGTGTCCAAGGTGCTTGTTCATCCAGACCACCTCTGATGTGAAGTTGCCTTTTGTAGTTACAGACAACTGAAAGGCCCAGGCAATACTGCCCGAGCTTAGGAGCTTCCTGTACTCATCAGCCAATGACCCTTGTAATTCCGTGTCCCATTTCAGAGAATCCCAAATGCTTAGGCAAGAGGCATAGGAAATCTTATTTTGTCAACTGTGGAACAACTTTTCCCATAGGAGAATGGTGCTGGAATATGTCTGAAGTTACAGGAGATGAGAAATGGTTTGATGTGTCTGTACAGCAGTGGTCCATGATTTGGAAAACCTAGCACTGAACAAGATTCTTCTTGTAAAAAGGGCTTGTGTCCCGAAACCTCAATGGAATAGGCGATGACAGTTTTGAAAACAGGAGAGAGTTAAATATATATTTAATTATATAATAAGTAAGTTTACATGATGCAGTTAGCTGCAAAAAGCACAGCTTCACAGGAAAAGCTGCTTTTGCCATTCTCCCATTTTGACCTGGGCCAGGCTGGACAGTCTGCTCTTCAAGGAAAGGATGTGGTTAAAAAGGAAAAGAAAGGCCTGCACTGTAAGGCAGTACTATCTCCCTATTATAGGCTTATTCTTCCACAGCCAAGGTGGAAGTGGCAGATGGCCTGCAGACATTTCCTAGCACAAGTGAATACAGGAAAAAAAGATACAACACATCATTGCCCAGAGAAAAGGAGAAACGCCCTCACTCATATAGGTTATGGTGCAGTAAAGTGAAGGATCCATTTTCTAAAAAAAATCAGGGTAAAGAATAGCAGTTTTGAATATATTTCCCTTACCTACAAATGTCCCAGACAGTTCTTCCTCTCCCTCAACATTAATCTGCTATATCTTCTCCACACAGCCGTGAACAATATTTATCTCATGTATAGCATGGAGCTGATGTAGCTTCATGTTCTAGTTCAGAGAAGCTTACACATTTCTTTCCCAAACCTGCTGCAAAAGCAATTCCGTTTCTAATATGTCTTTTGGTTCTTATTCTCTTCTGCCCTATTTAGCCTCTGCAAAACTTTTAAACTTTATTCTCATCAAGTTATCTGTCCAATGCATAAATGATAGATCTTCTCAGGATGGTAGTTGAAGCAGATTTGCTGTCTGTGCTGACAGAGCAAAGCAGGCTACCACTTTTCTACCACAAGGGAGTAAAGCAGAAACGTTGTTAAATTTGGAGGAAGACTCCTGGGAGCCAACATCCGAACAGCTATAGGAGCCAGAAATTCCCCAGTCAGCAATGAACTTCTAAACACAAGCCTGACTGACTGGAATTACTTATGTGCTTAAAATTACATGCACACTGAAGTAATTGCCAAACTGGGGCCAACGGCTATATCTGACATGATGAGCCAAAACATTCCCTACCCCAGCATGGACCAATGTTCCTGCTGATGAACCTGCACAAAGACCTGTGCCATTAATATGTAACTGAAGCCCTTCACTGAAAGGTTGTGAAGCACCTACTGCTAAACATTAAACTAGATATTTGTCCACCTGGACAAAGATCATATGGGTGCATGTGCAGCACATAAAAGCCTGATGTAACCTGTAAAGACAAATGAGCTGGCCAGCAACCCTTTCAGATTTTCTGGACAGCTGTGTGCATGCTTTCAGAACATACTCTGATGACACCCAGGACAAGCAGATTCCAAATTCAACTCCTGAATGAGGACATGAACCTCGGACTGAAGGGAATTTCTCTGGTTGGTTATCTGGTTGGTTTCATCTGCATTTTCTTCCAGCTGATGTAACGACACCTCATCAAAATGGTTTCTAAGAATATCATAGCATTGCTCAGAGTGCCTGCCACATAATTCAGGGCTAAGCACCACAGCAAGGGAATTAGCCCTTCATTTCCATTCGTGGCCCTTAGAAGAATGAGCTCATTTCAAAATAAAATCTGATATCTGCCCCTTTTCAAATCCAGTGGGTAGCTGAAAATTCAGGGCTGGCAAATCAAGAAGACAGACTGCAGGCAGAGAGATTGCATATGGAGTCAGGATGTTCTCTGGCATGATCCTATTTATGAACAGCAAACATGAATTCCTCCTTCTGTCAGTAGAGGAGAAATACGTGAAACAGGGACAATGTCCGAGGTCACAGCTGTGAATGCCTTTGAAGGTGAAATTATTGCTGTGGAAAACCTTTACTACTGCCTTAATCAAATTTCACTGTAGGCCAAACTAAAAAAATAAAAAAGGATGCAATTAAAAATTAAAGTCCAGAACTGTTCCTGAAAACTCCTACTCAGCTGCTGCATAACCTTGAAGCTGTCTCAACTATCTGGCTGACTAAGTTGCCTAAAGCTGCCTTTGCACAGACCCAGAACTGCTTGTCCTGGCAAAGCAGAGCAGGTCACTGAAATAGTGTCTGCCTGAATAGTACCAAAATCCAAAGAGCAAGTGCTCTTGTAGGCCTGCGTTGCACACTTTCATTTCACACCACCAAGCCTCCACCTTTTCTCATGGTTCATAAGAACTTCAGTTACAATGACATGTTAAGGAAGAAAGAAAAAATAGTTAGATGACTGCAAGGACACACAGGTGTGAATCCCAAGTGACATTCCCACGTGCTAAAGAAGGACAAGATCTCAGGAGTGCTGCTGTCCACACCACTTCCTCTGAGCTACTCCTGGTGAAGCTGCACTGCCAAGTATGAAAGCATTAACTGCACTTGACACTGGGCAGGTTCAGAATTCCCCAACCACCTAACAGGTATCCAGGAGCCTATAAAGATGCACCTGATTACTGGATTTATGAGATATTACCTGCACTTATATGCACTGCAGGCAAGTGAATGATGAACCAGCCTGGAGGATGAGGAGGTCTATAGACCTCGTGCTTTTTCTCAAATAATTGCTGTTCCTGGGAATGCATTTTAGTGAACTAGAAGGTGAATTAGAACCATCCACCATGATGATATCAACAGACTATCTAAACCTGGACCACTACCATGAGAGAAATATTTTCTTTGATTCCAAAGGACAGTCACAAATCTTCTAAGGGAAAACACACAGACCACAACTTTTGTATTTCATCTGTGGAAATACACAGATGTTTAAAGCTCCTTGTACAGGAGAAGTGGGGTGAAGCAAACTGTATATACTCTACCTGTACTCAAATGTGCCCTTCTATGATTACATCAGCCAGTCTGTTTATTAAAATAATTTTGTTAGGACTTCCTTTAGCTTTTAAAACAAAAAAAATGAAAGGCCAGAGTAATTGCAACAGTACCTATCTTTCCAGGTGCTCCTCATCACACCCGGGCACCAAATCAGTGAGAAGGAGTTTCTTACTGCATGCTGCATTTATTTTTCATGCCTGTGCCATCAGGGCTGACTTAATCTAATCAGTGCATGTTCACTTGCTGTGTCTTCTGCTGCTGATCATGGTTAAGAGGTTTTTACTCTCTGGACACTTAATCCTGTGTCTCTGTCAGAGCTGCACCTATCTCAGCTCTTCATCTCTCTAATTACTACAGAATGCAGTCTGACTGTGTAAAAAAGCCAAGTTGGGAAAAAAAAATTAATAAAGTAGATCAGCTGGTGGAACTGACAAGACAAGAACTTCTGGAGAAAAAAAGATTATATTTAGCCCCTCTCACTGTGCCCCAAGACCAACTGTTCTTTGGAGGAACAACAGCTTTTTTGTGGCAGGGTGTTTGTTGCCTGGCCCTTTATACTGACCGGAGTGTGAGGTGCTGTTGTGATAAAAACAATAAAAAACAAAATAAAAGAAGGTATGCAAAATCTATATAATTCTTCAAAGTAAAGCCTATTTTCATTTGTTTGTTTTACGGCTTGAATACTACTACACTGTCAAGCTCGTCTCCCTCAAGACACTTGGTGGTTAAATTTTGCAACTAATCATGAATGTCTGCTTAGGAAAAGGAGTTATTTAATTTTTACTAATCCTTTCCTGGGCTTTAGGTGCTATTGAGGCATACAGGTATCAATAAAGCTAATTTGATTTCCAGCCAAATGCAATTTAACCACTCATAAGCCAGTTCCTTCAGAGTCTGCCACAACAGTGCAAGCACCTATAATGTTTGTAAAAATTTCCAGTCTTCTCTTTTCCAAGAGAATACTGATCAGCAGATAGGAAAGAGCAGTAAAAATTCCCCCTCTCAGGCCAGGCTATGACTTCCCATTCAAAGCCAATGTAACTTATTGTCTTTGAAAGTATTTATATTTCATTACTCTCTAAAGCCTCAAAGCAAAGCAGAGCTTTGTTAGGCCTGGCATTACATAAGGCAGAGGGAGAGAGAGCTTTTGTCCTGAAGTGCTTTCAGTCTAAGTAGGAAAAACAAAAAGAGTGTGTAAAAGGAACAGAAGGAAATAGGTGACTTGTCTGAGATCATACAGCCAGTCAGGAGTGCAGTGGTCTTGCTTGTAATACTCAATAAAGTCAGTCCTTTTTTCAAAAGAAAAATACAATTAATGTGATAACCTGTTTCTGTCTATATCTCCACTGTAGAAAACATATATTGCTGTCATATAATTCTGGCACTTGATAACTACAAGGATTTAAGGAGCTTTAATTGCTGGTTCTTTCCCATTGTGTAAAAACTGAAGATGAAAGTCTGATCCCTGTTTGGAGGAGCTGTGTTGGGTAGAGAGGTTATGATCATTTCACATTTAACTGGCTCCCTACCCCCAGCACTGGATTTTATTAGGTCAGTGTTTCAAAGACATGGTTGTGATGTCCAATAAGGACTATGGCAGCATTCAAACAAACCTCGTACTCAGAAGAGCACAATACAAGAGGCTTCTTCTCAGAAATATCCAATTACATACACTTTGAACTGAAACTGAATTAGTCAAAACCTATTCAGTGTGCTTACATTAACACTACAAACCCCTTTGGATTGCAAATCAGATTGGCAGAAGCAGGAAGAAAAGGTTTGCTCCGACATGAGGAACAATTCAGGCATCCAAGCTCACAACAGTTATGACTCAATCTGGCTCGATTTCTGGCAGATTAAAATGCATTGTTTGGACCAAATAAAGCATTAATAATAGTATTGCCTTTGTCTGCCTCTTGCACCCCACCGCTGCTGAAGGTGTAGGAGGCAATCCTCCCCACCCCTGACACTCACAGAGACTTCACCTTCAGCTTGTTGCTCATGGGAGATTTTCTGGAGGGGCAAGGCTGGGCTCAGCAATGCAGAAGGCTCTCCAGGGAGCTCCCAGCTTGCCAAGTCCTAGGGTCAGCATGGTGAGATTGTGTCTATTCTTCAAGTTGTTCTGATCCAACCACTCTTCTCTAGAAGTGATAACAAAGTGGTGTTCTCATTAACTCATTTGATGAATCACATTATAAAGGGCGCAACTCTGACCCTTGCATTAACCTTTTTATTTTGCTTTATTCTTGGAAGAAGAGCTAACAAGGCTGATTTGCTCACTCTGTAAGAATGCATTATTATTCCTTTGGCCCACTGGGTAGGATGCTGTCATCTTTTTGAAACAACAGGGATATTCTTAATTTACAGTGAAAAGAACCTTAATAAAAATCTGTGTGATGTGATCTAATCTGGGGGCAACAAACTCCCTTCTCTTTGTTTTGTTTCTATATCCACTACACAGTCAAGAGAATGTTTTTCAAGTAACCGTAAGTAAGTAATAATTACATTATCATGACTTTTTATGCACTTTAGCCAAAGGAAGCTTTGCTTTAACATACATAAAATGAATGATGCAGACACAGAATTATAGTCCCTTCCATTGAGAAGCACATAAAACGCCAGACTACAGTGAGCAGCCTGATATCCTTACACACTCTCTGTCCCATTCTTTGCTTTATGATACTTCAATTTGTGTTGCTTTGTGGCAACTGAACCAAACTGTTGCTGTTCTCACCACTGGAGAGACCTATCCTCCATTCCCCAGAAGCACAGGAAGCTGACTGTTGTACCATCTATCACAGCATAAAACTACATCACCTCACCACAACTCCTCCTGGGATATAAAGCATTAGACTTGGTAGCTTCTGAAGTTTTACTTTAACAGTATCCACCTACTTCATCTTTTTTCCCCCTACTTACGTTACAGAAACTCAGGCGGCAAGAACACACCATTTACGCAATGCAGAATTATCTCCAGCAGTAACACAGCACAAATGGACTACTTTGGAAAACATAATTGCTGGGTTGGAGTTTTCAATACATTTCTGAAAACATAATCTCTTATAATTTGAGTCCTGACTATGCTACCACCTACTAACACATAGAAAGACTCACTGTAGTGGAACTGCTCACTGTGATTAACACCTGACACAAGAGATGTAAATTCCCTAGCAGCTGTGAGCTAGGATTAGAACAAGGTTGATGTTTTTGTGGGTTTGAGTTGAATTTTTTCTTCCAGTGATGAGGAAAAACAAAAAGCCGTAAGAAACATGGGAGGCAATTTTTTTTCCTGTTTTCTCTTCCTATCTTCCCATTTCTAAAACACAAGAGATTTTTTTGTTTGTTTTCAGAATTTGTTTTGGAAATTTTAAATGCTGATAGGGAAATTTGTGCAATGATTTTTGGAGAAATCTCCCTTTCCATACTTCATGTACTCTGCCAAATTTATACTTCCTTAACTACCTGCATCACTAGGTAATTCCTAAAATACAAATCACAGATCATGAACCATTGGCTGTAGGTCTGGCTGATTATATGATCCCGACACCTTTTTGCAACTCAGTAACTAACCTGGATAAATACAGGAAAATACCTTCTTTCTTAACATTATATTTCCAAGCAGGCAATGGCAATTCCACAGGAGTTTTTATCAATCGTACATGGGAAGCAAGGAGGTAGGACTCAGCATTACCAGCTCCCAAATATTTAGAGGCATGTTTCTTGACCCTCTCTCCCTGTCCCCAGTAGAATCAACAAGTTTACACAAGATCATTGAATTTCCAGCTATAATTCTAGTCCTCATGTGGCCATATAAAAGTTGGAAATCATGATGCCTAACATTTCTGTTATTTTGTGAACTGCTTTAGTTTAAAACTAATGTCTGATTCTGGTGGAGGTATGGGTTGGGGTACCTAGAAATAGCAAAACGTTTTGTCTGCGCTGTATAAAACTTTGTATACAGACTACAAAACATTATTCTAGGGGAAATCCTGAGGTATTGAGTTGTTCTATACACAGACTGACCTTGATGATCCAGATACTTCGAATTTCTGTGAGTGCTGATATACAAAAGTTAATGAAATACAAATCCAGTATGCATCTGAAGTCTTTTGGTATGCAGGGATTTGCCATTCTGTCCTCAGCTTCAAAAACTCCTAATTAGCAGCTGGTCCAATCTTTTAATGAGTCTGTAACATCATTTAACTCTGAAGCCACATGCTGTTCAGACTGCCTTTCCTATTTTAATGTGAGTTAAATTAGGGTTTAACTTTACTCATCTCCCAACTTTCTCAGCTGTGAATAATCCTCATAGCTCAGTGATTTGCCTGGTATTTGTTACCCGGGACATGCTGCTAAATTGCTACTACCTGTCCTAACAAGCCCTCTGACTGGGCCAGCTGACAAACGTCTAAAAACAAAATGAAAGCAGAAACCAGCAACAAATTCTCCTAACCTTAATTGGGTGATGTGAAAAACGGGTTACCTCATCAGCCTTTGTAATTTTCAGGGATTAATTAAAGCATAATGTTTGCTGCAGAGGAGTTTATGAGGCAATAAATAGCTTTTGTGGCTGATTAAATGCCAAAGCAAAGCTGATAAAGGCATCTAATAATTGCAAAAGTCATTTAGTGCTTTGAATACGTTCTCTGCCACGGTTGCAAGCCTTACTCTGTGACAGATCAGCAGCAGACTAATGAAACGCAGAGGAACCCCCCTTGCCTCTAGAGACCCTGAATGGGTAAACAGATAAATCTGCAAAGTGTGCAACTCAGCCCCAAATTTAGGCTGGTCCTCACCTGGCAGGAATCCGACAAGATGCAGATGAATCTGGTGATTTTGCTGCTCTGCAAACACTCCAGCAGCACAAAGCTGTCCCTGGGCCCGGCATCCCCGTCTCAGCTTCACAGCCCCCAGGCCTTGCCCACCTCGCGCTGGGGTCTGAGGTGTTGGGCAGTTTTGGGGCTGGCAGACCCGGGTGGGGGGTGAAACAGGGAGAGGGGGTTTTGAGGCTGGGTTGCACAGGGTGGTGGTGACCATTAGTGGGACCTCAGAGGGTGGCAGGGACTGCGGTGGATCCCACACCATGCCCACCCCTGGGAGCTGGCATGATGGCTGGCATGGCCTCACAGGCACTGAGGGTCTGTCCATCCATCCACGTCCCCCTCGTGAGTGAAGTGGGGGTGGAGTGGATGTGAACCCCCCAGTCCTGTTTTGAGTGTGAGGGATGGCGAGGGCATGAAGGCAGGGAAGGGTTATGCTGGATATTTGGAAGAGGGTCTTTACACAGAGGGTGGTTGGGCACTGGAACAGGCTCCTCTGAGAAGTGGTCACAGCACCAAGCCTGAGAGAGTTCAAGAAGTGTTTGGACAATGCTCTCAGGCGCATGTTGGGATTCTTGGGCTGTCCTGTGCAGGGCCAGGAGTTGGTCTTCAATGATCCATATGGGTCCCTTCCAATTCAGGGTATTCTGTGGTTTTACGATTCTATGAAGGCAGCACTGGCTGCTGCATCCTCACAGCCAGAGTTGGGCCTCGGAGCTCTTGTGTAAGGGTTGTAGTTTCTCTCTAGGCTTCTGTGCAGATGCAACAAGCTGTTCGTAGGGTGTTCGTAGCCATCTGCCTCTTAAGCTTATTTGGACTTTGAGATCGACTGCCTTGTTTTCTCCTTTGGGGTGGCACAGCAGGCTCCTGTGTTGGTGGTTGGAGCTACTTTTCCTGCTCGAGTGGGAAGAGGAGCACCACACAAGGGGCTCCCAGGGGTTAGGCTTTCTAACTTCTTCCACAGCAGTACTATGGTGGCTTCTGCAGCTGTGACCACATCTATACTGGAAGCAAAAATACTGCACAATGGGAAATTGGGAGAAATAAACCAAACTGAGCCAGGGAAAATGGGCTGATGGCAAGTGCATCCCATGTCCCTTCCTCCTCCTTCATTTTCCCTGACCCTACACAGCCCATGTAAACTGTCATGGGTTTTTGTGTTTTTCACTCTTCTTGCTTTGTTTGCTGCCTTGCTCTTTAGCTGAGAAATAATAGGCACAGCCAACGAGTGATGCAACTTGTAACTGCGAGAACACACAGTTCTGCATTTTATAAACAATAATTAACTACTGCTGACTGCACCAGCCATGAGAAGCCTGAAATGCTGATCACATCTTGCAGCTCTCACCAGGGCAGCAAAGAAAGCAGAAGTATCACCTTTGAATTCTGCCACGTTGTCCTTTCCAGCTTGCAAATGAACTGATAATTTCACTGATAAGATGCCTAAGAGGGTGAGCGTTAAATTAGTTGTAAACAAAGACAAACTCTGGTGGGCCAACATTGACTGTCATTTTGTTAGCGTGCATGATTCCTTCCTCTGCCACCTCTTGAAAACACATTCTCTTGAATATGAGTATATTTTGACTTTATGCCCAGCAATGAACTTTGCCCATGTTTATATTGGTATCCAAAGCATCCAAATGAACAGGAAATAGCACCTCAGTACTTTTACTTTAGTTGACGATGTTGTTGTGGTTTGTGAGTGATGATACTTGCAAAATAGAGGCGTCAAGATTGAGCAGTTGCAAGTGTCCCAGAAGTGCTTTATAATTGGAACTGTGTGGAGACGTGGGCAGCATGGAGAAATGGATCAGCATACAGTGCAGCATTTTCCTAAAGCCACACTTGTTTTGGTAGAGCAGAGTCAAAAGTCAATTTTGCTCCTAAGTGAGGTGGTTCTGATTGAGAAGAAAGGCAGGAATTAGACTGTGTCATCTTCTGGGAGTAGATGTCTTTTTAATGTCTTCCTTCTCTGGCTACAGAAGAGATCGTGACAAATTGAACTGACTTTTTTCAAGTCCTGTTCTTGCAAAGCAATTACATTTTAACATCTGCATTAGCTCTTCCCTTGGCTTACCATTACAGATTTCTACTTGAAGTCTTTATTTCTCAGATACTAGGCTGTGATTGATAATTAAATCGCTGCAAGTGCAGTATGAGTCATGTGAAACAGGGTCAGAATACATAAACGTGTATCTGGAGAGCACAATATTTACTCAAAGAGAACTAACACAGAAACAGCAGCAAAAAGCCCACTGCAGTTAACCACGATTCATTTGCTCCCAACATACTGGTAGGTATTCCTGGTTTCTCAATGGAGTACCTAAGCATCCAGCCTGCATAAACTGTGAAATGTAACTACCCTGACATATAGGAAATCTCTGGCAGGCACAGACTTGGCATGGACAGCACAGCATCACCCCACAAAGGCCCCTGGAACCGGAGTGTATTGGAGACATGGCCAGCATGTTCCAAAAGCTCAGCTATTTCTGAGCCTCTGACTGAACAGCAGAGTAGTTCAATTTGCTGTGTCCCTGGAACAGCCTTTTGGCAGGATGCAGTGTATCCTTCCTTTCTCCCCATTCCTGCAGCTTTTGCACCTGAGTCAGAATTTATGTGTTTGAAGTTTCTGCTTTCTGGATCAACTCCTTTCCCTCATCTGAAAAGGGAAATTGAGCAGTAAATGTTTTCCTTTAGTTTGTGGAATTTTCCTCTTACAACCTAGCAAATCCTGGTCTGAATTTTACATTGAAGGAAAATACTGCAGGTCAGCATCTGTAACAGTGTGTTTCTTGATTACTTGGTAAATTAATGACAGACATGCAACTCCAAGTTAGCCTACCCACATGACTGAGCTAAGAAAATAGAACAAGTGCTGAATGTGTGACTTGAAGGTTTGGGGGAGGGATAGATAACCTAAGAAATTTCCTAACTTCATGGTTTGTGCAAATGCAATGCCAGCTGTGTACAACTTGAGATGTAAAGTTGCAAGTTTGGATCCCAGTGATTACAAGAAGTTCATAAAAATGTCTTAACCTTAGCAAAGGACAGCTATTAAAGAGCTCTTCTCTTGTCTTCTTGCATATCTATTGCAGCACCTCTCTGCCTGGGTTAAAGAAAAAAACTGCAGTTTCAAAGCTTTTGATTACAAAGCAACTTAGCACAAGTCAGTTATTGCTGTGGTCCTTAAAAGCTTTAAACCTTGTCCTGTGCCAAAGCTGTTTTTAACACTGCACACCTAGCTGGAGTTAACATTGTATTATTCATCATTTGTAAGCAAGTTAATAAAATCTTTGATATGTGAATATGTTTTCATCTTAGAAGTTTTCCACAGTTCCTAACATGGCTTAAGTTGCCCTATTTTTGCTTGAATTAAGGCTTAATTAGAAACTTGTGCTCTTTGCCTTACAACCTTACCCTCTCTTACCATGAGAGGGTAGTAAAGTTGGTGATACCACTAATGGTAAAAATAAGCATTTGTCTTTAAATCTGGTAATTTTAAGGCAAAATTTAAGCTTTATAGGGATAGTACGAAGGACTAAAGCAAAATATTCAACTTGAACTAATTAGTTACTAAATCACTGCCTATGTATACCTTGGATATTCAGTGTAATTTTGATTTCTGCAAGGTTGGAAAAAACCTCCAAAAGCATTAGGAAGCAGGATTAAACAAACAAACAAAAACACACCAACCTAGAAAACTGCAATAGCCATAACTATATTTGCAGAAAGCAAGGCAGCTTCCTGCTTAAATGGATTCCAAAGATAACATACATGGAGGTAGACTTGCTAGATTGAATTCTTAGTTAAGCTAAGTACAACGGACATTAACAGAAGTTGGTGCATGTTTGCAGAAGGTAGCTCTTCATTTAGCTTTAAGTAGAATTTCAAGCAGTCCTAAAACTTGGTTGGAGAGCACCATTATGTGTACAGTTGTTTCAAAGGAGTTCTTCCAGCCCAGAATGTGGTCACCAGTAAGAGGTACTTCGTTTTCTCATGTTAGCAAGCTTTGAATTGGGAACTACATTAATTTGAAGGTCTGACTTTGGTGACTATTGGTGTTCGTTTGATGCTAAATGATGAAATGATTAGTTTAATTCTGTGCAAATTACGCACACTGCATCAAGCCTTGAGTATGAGGCAATGGAAAAGGTTGCCCAGAGAGGTTGTGGATGCCTCATCCCTGGGAGTGTTCAAGGCCAGGTTGGAGGGGCCTCTGAGCAACTTGTCCTGTTTTGAGGTGTCCCAGCCCATGGCAGACGGGTTGGAACAAGATGGCCTTTAAGATCCCTTCCAACCCAAAGCATTCTATGACTAGGCAAGGTTCTACACTCACAGTTCATGGGCTTTTTCAGGCCTCGAGCCAGTCAAGATTTAGGCTATGTCTTCATTATGTCTCCATTCTATGTCTGCAGTAGGGGCAGAGCTGGAGAGCAATATGGTTGGTGCTGAGACTTTTACATCTTTTAAGTTTTTATTTCAGCCTAGAAATAAAAAAAACCCCTTTTCTATTCCAGCCCAGACCCTGGTCTGGTCCAGTTGAATACCCAATAAACAGGTCAACTGCAGCTAGAGGCATTCCAAGAGCTATTTCTTGCTTGAGTTCTGCTGTAAATGAAGCCAGTTTTGTGCACTGAGAACACTGCACAAACAAGCCAATCATGGCAAATGGTGTGCTGGCTTGGAAAGCATAGAAGAGTTCTTTGTTAAATAATAAAGTAACTAAAAACAATTTTTTATATCCTTGGTGCAGTGTTCCTGCTGGTTTCCATTTAGGAAGTGTTAATTCACAGAACCCTTAAGGTCAGTCAGTACATACAATATCTTGAAACAGTTATTCTAGGCTCTGCTCCCCCCTTCTTCTCCAGGTGCACAACTCTTTTTTTGATGTCATAGCCAAGAGAGCCATCACTAAAATTATTATGGTTGCATAGCAACCTCAATGTGATAAATAACTGGTTTAAGACAGTCCTTAGCTGTGTATTTCTTTTCCAACAGGAGCAGAATAGTTTCCTACCACTGAACTCTTACAAATAAAACTCTCGAAGAAAAACATATGCAGTGTTTTATGACTAAAGAGGTTTCTTTATTCAAATATCTTGTTATTTCTAGGCACTGTCACCAAATTACTGCACCAAGTTATCTTCAAGTATGCAGTATTCCAGCACTGTAACTTCTCTGCAAACAGGACACCAAGCCCTATCTTGTCTCCCCGGCTTGGATCATCAGTTAAAAGCACAGAAATATCCTAAGTATGAAGGTAGAAATGAACTACTACTAGTAATCCAGCTGTAATTTCCAAAAGCACTGTTTTTTTAATATAGCCAGCTAAGTCTTCTCTACAGAAACAAAACTAAACATAGACAAAAACAAGTTATATATTCCCAGTTTATTTTATTTTTGTGGAATGCTAATTTAGTTACAATCTGGCAGTTCATAACTACTGAAATGTGACATTAATTCATCTCCAATGCTGCAGAACTGTCTTGATTTATATAGTTTTAAAACAATCTTATTTTACAATAGTTGAGGTCTCTGGTGGTTTTTAAGCTCTGATGCTTAAGCACACAGCAAGCTACAAACCTTAGGTTTTATATTTATACATATATTCTATGTATTCAGACAACTGCTGTAAGTTATCTATAATTTAATATTTATAAAAAGTGCATATACTGGTACATATGCACATCTAGAAACACACTTTTACTACTGCCTCCCTTTTATAAAAAGCTGCACAACATACAGCCATATTAATCTCACTTACTGCTATTAAAGTCCTTTACTATCTTTGTTACACAATTCCAACTATCCATTACCTCAAACTGAATGTAGGTATTTCTATGTATATTTTCTCCTAAAGAAAAAAGTCCTCCCTATTCCTTTAAGAAGCTTTAAATCATGCATCAGTTTAGTAAACAGTCACTTTAGCATGGATTTTAGAATCCTAGACAGTGTAAAATCTACTTCTGGAAAACGTCTGTCTGTATATTTAATTTCTTCTTTTAGTTACAAAAAATATATAGGATTGAAACATACTGAACACATGCATCTCTCAAAGTGGCTATATTCTAGCCTTATAGATAAATTAAAAAAGTACACCCCTGCTAACAGGATGCAAAAACATGACCTCAAATAGGCCACTACCTGTATTTAATAGAGCTCATTACATTAAAAAGTTCAAGTGAGCTGTTCTCTCAAGATGGTGTCAAAAGACTGAATAGCACGATACATTTATACTCAATGTACAAAGGTGAGTGCACAGGCCTGGTGCCATTTAATTATTCGATACTTCCAAGGCTTCTAGGCTTTGCCTCTGGTGATACAAATCCTGAAATGATCCAAATGAAAGTTAAAGTTGAAAATTGCTTTTTTAATACACCATAAAAGAAAGTTGTGTTTAAAAGAAAAATGTACACTGAAGAACCTGAAGTACTCACTGAAACAACTGTACAAAACTATTATAGATACAGAAAGAAATAATGGTGGACTTAACTTCAAAACACAAGTAACACTTGTTAACAAATGTAAAAACCTGCTTTGTTTTAATTCTTCTACCAAGTAAGAATTTGCAGCTGTTCAGAACAAGTAAAATTCAAACCACCTCACAATGTTTACATTTAAATTTCTTTTATACAGTGCAAACGTTTAAGACAGAATAACTTCCCAGTGAAACAGGTGACACTACTTGGTGCCACTCTTCTAAAGATTCTTCTTTCAACAAGTCTATTTACACATTAAGCTAAAGGTTCACTCTATATGCTTTGAAGTTTGCTGAATATCAGCAGAAAAATGTGAACTAGCAGCAGTTGTATTACAAATATGTGATGGTTACTTTAACGAATGCATAAAATTTTCAAGACTGTATTCAGTGTCATACTGCTCTTGATCCCATAGTTCTCCAAGGTTTTCGAGTACTGATTTCATTGATGCTTTCCCAGAAGAGGTAGAGGTATCTGCTTTTTCAGTTTTGCCATCCTTTGCAAAAGAAAAAAAAAAATATAGTTAATATACAGAACAATGTTTTCAGGAATCTAACAAATTCTTCAAGTCTGATGATTCTTTTGGGGAAATATCACTTCCTCCTGTTTTTCAGAGCTGTCTACTATTCATCAGTCCAACTTAAAGCATTCATGTGATTAAATTTTACATTTCAAAGCAAAGCTTTTTGGTAGGTATTTGTAAAAATATTTCTTCACCTTGTCAAGAGTGAACAGATCAAGAAGCTGCTCTGTTCCCATGCTCTGTAAGCTTGCATTTTCTTGGCTGATCACTGTATTTGCAATATTCATTTTGAACTTTTGAAGACCCATGATCTTCTCCTCCAGAGTTCCCCTGGTTATCAGGCGGTACACATTAACAACACGTTTCTGAAAGAAAAAAAGCACATTTAGCTATAAAGTATCATCTTAGGTATTCAGGAGAGCATGAGTGTTCGGTGTTTGTCATGGACAATCTAGAAGCAGTTTGGCTTGGAGTTACCCTTCAGTAACTGTACTCAGTAAGTCTGACAGATGCTAGATGAAAAGAATATGCCAGTGTATAGTAGAGGCATCTTCAACTGCATCTGTACTTTGGAAGATTTCACTGCTCTTTACAGCTGTATAAGACTAAGAGCAGTCATTCTTTCCCTGTCCAAGCATCAGAGAAGGACAACCCTGTGTGACTTCCCTTCAGTTCCCTGCCTCAGTCACATCTCTTCCTGCACTGAAGGGTGATTCTTTCCTGGCCTCTCCTCAGCAGCTCAGGAAGTATAGAGAAGAAGGCATACACCAATTTGGAGACAGAATAAGAAAGTAGACACTTCAGCACCTGGCATATTTGCAAGAAATCAGCATGAACGGAAGCTTGGCAGAAACCCACAGATGTCACTTTTTAGATGCTACAATCTACCTTACCCAAATTCAAGTTCAGCAAGAAAAAAAACCAAACAAACCACACTAATGGGAAGTGAAGAGGTTTTCACCTGCCCAATGCGATGTGCCCGATCCATGGCTTGCAGGTCTCTCATTGGATTCCAGTCATGTTCCACAAATACTACTGTATCAGCCCCTGTTAAGTTAAGTCCCAGTCCACCAACATGAGTGGTGAGCAAAAGTACATCTATAGATGGGTCATTATTAAACCTGCATGCAAGAAAAAATTAAATATGGTTAAGTTTAATTTAAATGAAGAATGTATGAGCCTCAACTGCTTTGATGCAAACAAAAGAACAGTTACGCACCATATAAATAATACAGTTCATTACAGCTGGCCCCAAATGGTTATGAGGGGATAACACGTACCGTGAAACAATGGAATGCCTCTGACCAGCAGGTATGCTGCCATCTAGTCGTAAGTAAGTGACTGAAGGTAACTGAGGTCTGAGAAGGTCATGCTCCACTATATCCAGCATACTTTTAAGTTGACAGAAGATAAGTACTCTGTGCTGGGCCACAACAGCTTCTGTACCGCTTTCTGAAGATCCACCATTCCCCAAACCACAGTCTAGCAGCAGCTTGAAGTAACAGAGCATAAAGTGTATCATCAGAATGGCGGTAGATCTCATGTAAGTACTGACATTCATGGACTATCAAAAGTAAAAATGAGAGAAACAAACTACAGAAGGAAATCTGCGATAGTCACTTAAATGACATAAGGCAAAGTTTGGCTTCACTGTCAAAATATGAAAAAATTAAGCACTGCCAGAAAAGTAATTTTCTTCATTTAGCTTTACTTATAGTAGAATTTAAGTAAGTCATACAATTTAACTTTATCAAGGTAATAGTGGCCTGTATAATACACATGAGAAAAATTTTTCTGCAACCAGAAAGACAGAATTAAAACAAAATAAAAGTAAGGTTTCCAATACGGCAGCAAAATTTATGTAAATATCATCACCTTGAAGTAAGATTGTACTCCCCCTTCCCCCTTGAATCATCAGGAAAAATATACTGAGAACACCCTTATACTCTTTTTCATTTGCTACTTACTTAAGCAGAGTTTTCATATTGATAAAATCTTAAATAAAACCTTTTAAGTTATAACACCAGTAGAGACAAATTTATAAAATTTAAAGGCACAACCGTGTCTACTCACTTGTTTTAAAGCAGACAGCTTAGGTGCATGCTGGATATCTCGAAGGGATGAATTCTGAGCTGCAAGTTGCTCTGTAATCCTTTTATATTCCGGATGTTGGGTTGTTAACACTAAGGCTGGATGGTTGCATAGCTTCCGTAAGTATTGCAATGCCTTTAATTATTTAGAAAGTGAAGGTCAAAGAAGTGGTTAGTAAGAATGTAGCTCCAGAAAAAGGATGAACAAAACTGACTATAAGTACAGGGGCCACTCAGCCACATTTCACAATCTAGATCTTATGGTGTATTTTCATGAAAATAAAGTTGGACATTTACATTAAGAAAACCTGTATTTCAAATTGTATCCAATAACTGCTACATGCATAGTAATCTTGGTTCCTGTTGCAGGAGAAGTGCAAAGACTTACATCTCCCACACTTTCAGCCGAGTGCGCAATAGAGGAGATGGGTTTGAGAACAGTGCAGAGCCTCTGAGAATTGTTGTTTCCAATTAGCCAAGACTTAATCTGCAATTCTGTAAATCATAAACCTTCATAAATTCAGATCTAACCTTAAGGAAATTTTTTTGTCTGTGTTTTAGAATCTTAATGTTATACTGCAACAGTATAACAATTACTTCTCCCTTGTTTTGAGGTTTTGCTCTTTCAGTTACCAGTTTTTACAAGATCCACAAACAGCTGAACAGCAGTTAAGCAAACCACATTAAAAATACAAGATAGTGTTATGCTTAAGACACAAATCCATAATTTAAATCTAACAGCTATACAATTCCAGCCATAAATACTCTACTTGGATCATATAGCCACAAATGTTTAAGTTCAGTATTTTCATTTTAATTTATTAAACCCACAAATACAGTTATCAGAAGTGTATGTGCTAGGAAATAAAAATGACTGAAGCAATCTGTACCTGAAATACATGACCTGTAGCTTTAAGCTTTGGTTTTTCAGTTTCTTCATTCAGTGAAGAAACTGTTTCATCAATATCACATTTGGCACGAGACTTGGCAAAATCTTCATAAAGCTGAACCTGCAGATGAGGCCCCAGACAAGAAAATGAATGTTTTCCCCCCAACAGAAAATGAGTAGTCCTATTCAGAGTTTAGTTCCAAGTTAAAATTCTGAATTATCATACATCAAGAAAGCTATTTCATATGCAACACAACATAAACAATAATGGGATCTCCTGTCATTTGTTTTCTTTCAGCTTGGAAAGTATTGTTTAAAAACAGCCTGCATATGCCTAGATGTTATTCCTGAACAACAGAAATTGCAGAAATTAAACTGAAGAAATACTCATTACAACTAGGCTAAAATTAGTTTTTTAAGCACATACCAGAAAACCCTTTAGTCCTGTGGTCCAAGAGAACATCAGATCTGACATTGGACTGACACAGGAAGACAGAAGTGGTTCCTTTGTGGTCTAAACTGTGCTGAAAAAACTAAACTTTCAGCCACTTTTTAAGCCTACCTGTAGAGGACTGAGAATACAGTAATAATCTTGAATAATTTTGGGTGGGAGGTCTTGCAGCACATCCTCTTTCATTCTCCTTAGCAGGAAGGGCAAGACTTGGCGGTGCAGTGCTTCCATTGCAAGAACCCCTAGTGAGGGCAACACAGAAGCTGTATTTTAGAAGAAAAACGACTTTCAAAACATTCAGCTCCCCCCAGTCTCTGATGTTGGAACTGACCACATTTTCTTTTCACTAGCAGTTCTCATTTAAAAGGCTGAAACAAAATACCAAAGACTGAACATTTGATCCTTACCAGCCTCTTGTTCTCGACTGGAGCTCCGGGCATCCCTACTTGCCAGTATTGGTTTGCCGTAACGAGCTGCAAACTGTCGTTCAGTGCCCAAAAATCCTGGCATAAGGAAGTCAAACAACGACCACAACTCTAAGACATTGTTCTGGACATAAAAAGAAACATTTGATAAATTATTTTCAAAAGAAATAAATCAATACAATTATCAGAAAAACTCCCATACATATTTAACGCTGCCTATAAAACCCTACAAATCAACAGTTCCACACACTTCCGAGCTGCAGGAGCTTGGCAGCTATTTCATCCAATTGAGTGACAGGACATGTCTACAAGCACTTTAACATATAAGTGGACTTTCTACTGTGTTGGATGTCTTAAGCCACACTCTGAGTTCTTCTGGACAACAAAACCTGGGAGACACCAGTTATCTTAGTCCTGGATGAGACACATACTGCACAGAAGTCATCAGGACAAAGGCCCAAATCTGGAGTTCTCAAATTGTGTTTCCTGCTAATTTCACTATCCCTGCCTGATACTTAAAGAACAAATAGAAGAGAAAGTCTAGCTGCTGCCAACTTTTGAACACCATTAGTACCATGAAACTTGCACCCATTCCCCTATACATTAGTAAACCAGGAAAGGAGAAAGATGTCATTTCAAGCATTTAGCAGCAAAAGGCTGTTTTACAACATATACTTTGAACAAGGTGATTGATAAAAGGTACAATAAAATGGACTGCAAGATAGATCTTTCTTGCTTGTTTTCTACTATTCATCCAAAAAAGAAAAGCAGTTACCTGGATTGGTGTCCCAGAAAGAATTATCCTGTAATTAGCAGTCAGCTGTTTTACTGCTTTTGACAGCTTTGTTTTTCCATTTTTTATTACATGGCCTTCATCAAGAATGCAGTAATTAAACTTAATATTTCTAAAAAAGAAGAACACAGACTTAAGTAGTATTTAAAATTCTAAGCTACTAAAAACCTCAGAAAACAAGCCAATTCTTACCTGAAGAAGTCAATGTCATTTCTTACAACATCATATGAAGCCACTATGAGATTGTGTCTTTTCACCTGGTGTTGCAATCTTAAGGAAAAAAAAAAAGAGGAGTTAAAGTGTTCCTTTCATATGTTATTATTTCAGCCTTTAAAAGTACCATCACAAACTTGCCCATGCCCACGCTTCAGTATGTAGTAGTAAATATACTTCGGCAGTAAAGTGAATTGCAAAATCCCATGTGTGATATTTTACTCTATCCCAGTCATAAATGCACGTAGATTACCTTGCTCTCTCAGTAGGAGGTCCGGTGTAGTGCAATGGATTAAGATATTCTTTCGAGCAAAATTTGCCTACTTCATCCACCCAGTGTCCTGTGAGTGTAGGAGGGCACACCACCAGGGAGGGAAGGGGAACACTGTCCACCAGTTTTGTTCTTGCATATTCCTGAGCCCTTTACAAACACAAAAAAAAGGAGTTGGGGGGAAAAAAAAAAAATTGTTTTTCGCAGAAGAGGTGGGGTTGGAAAGGACCTCTGGAGGCCACCTGGTCCAACCCCCGTGCTCAAGCACAGCCTCTTAAAGCCAGTTGCCCAGGACTACGTCCAGAGTCATTAACACAGATAAAACCTATCATTAAAGTCTAAGAATGTTGTTTAAGCTTACCTGAGGCAATGATCACCTGCAAGAATGCAAATGGATTGTAAAGTTTTTCCTAAGCCCATGTCATCACAAAGAATTCCATGAAGTTTGTACTTATTGAGAAATGCCAGCCAGTTCACTCCATCCTGAAATCAGAAAAAAGAAGAGTGCCTCAGAAGTAAAAACTGGCTTTAGCTAGTTCTGCTTCAGTTCAAACATCCATATGAGTGCCATATCATCCATCAGTGCCAAACTATGAGCTGGTTTCCCACCATAAATGCATCCACTACAGCCCATTCACTCAAAGCAGTAGGGATAAAGGGAAAAATATAAGTGTCTAAACAGTCTAGCAAGGCCTGGCTTTAGAGTGGTGAGCTGCCACAGTCAGCCTAAACAAGGCATAGCCCACTTGGCCATTCCCTGAGAAAAATGGCAGCATCCAGGCAGGAGATAAATATCATTATGATAGTATAAGAAGCATGAATTACTTCATTTTTTCTTCCTCATTCAAGAGTCCAAGATACACACTGCACAACTAAAAAAACAACCTTCAAAAAACCCACAAGCAAAAAACCAATACTGAACAACTACTACCACTCCATGAAATTGTATCAGACTGCAACTCACTGCTCTTTTAAAATAAAAGTACAAGCTGTTACCTGCTGATATTTTCTGAGCTCTGCTTTGATTGGTACTGGAATTTTATAGTTTTCCAGCTTTTTTCCGTCCAGTAATTGTTCCAGAAAGTGGCGTTCTTTAGCTTTCATTCTGATTAATTCTTCAGACATGTTTGGTGGATCTGGTATACCAGCCTAGGATAACATATTTAAAGCAGTAATGTAAGGCCTACAGGACTTAGTTGTCACACAGAGAAGAAAAAATAAAACCTCATACTAGCTTAGACATTTTAAACGAACAGACAGTAAAGATCTGCAATCTTCCCAACTATATCAATCCAAATTATATATCAGGATATATACACTGTATTTGTGCTATACTTGTTTGATTCCTCGCAGGTCAACACATCCAGGGTGTGACAAATTCTGCCCTAAAAGGACACACTGAAAAACTTGATACATGAAGGAAAATTCTGGTCAAGCTTTTAAGACTCTACAAAAACTGAGCTATTCTACCTTTAATCAGAGGGTTTATCTGGCTAGCTAGAAAATCCTTTGACACTCATTTCTCTTGAACCACAAGCTACCATCCCAAGTTTGATGGATTTTTCTCCTATTTAGTGGAACTATATCTGAAGTGATACCAAAATCCATAGGATGAATTCAAGCAGTTGGAAACCTAAACCCCCTTCAAGGATTGTAGCAGCAGACCTTGGTTTCCTAGGTACTCCCCATAACTAGGCCACAAGCCCAAAGAATCCATCTGGGGGCCAAACATGTAAAAAAAAAAATAAAACTGTATTCACAAAACACCACTCTGTGAGGTTTTTTTCACACAAAGTATGTGCGAAGCTCTGAAATTACTTTATTATCAAGTTGTCACAGACAATCTGTAGTGGTTTAACCTTTGCTGGACACAGGTGCCCACCAAAGGATCTCTATCACTCTCCTCTGAAAGGGAGAAAAAAGAAAGAAGAAGTACAAGCAAAGGCTCATGAGTTTTGAAATAAGGACAGGGAGAGGTCACTCACTGATTAGTCACAGGCAAAACAGGCTTGACTTGGGGAGATTAGTTTAATTGATTACAAATCAAATCAGAGTAGGGTAATGACAAGTAAAGGCAAATCTTAAAAACACCTTCTCTCCTCCACTGGCCTTAGTGTCAACAGGTATGTTCCTCTCACATTCTCACTCCTCTCTGACTGCAATTTTTTTCTGCACAGTAACTTTCTTTTCTTAAATATATTATCCCAGAGGCACTACCACCATCACCAACGGGCTCAGCCTCGGCCAGCAGCAGGTCCATCTTGGAGCTGGCTGGCATCAGACATACTGGAAGCTTTTAGCAGCTCCTCAGAGAAGCCACCCCTTAGGGCCCCTGCCCACCCAAAACCTTGTTGTGCAAACTCAATACACAACCTCAAAAAAAGATCACTTAGTAAAGGGTATCCCAAAATTCTCTTGTCCCAATCAATCCATGCCCTACTCTTTCACTGACATGCCTCCAACCCCTCTACAGTCACCAATTTAAATTCCTTGTTTGGCCACCTAACCTTTTCAAAAGACTGTTCCACAACAAGTATTTTCTTCATTGTTAACCTGCTTCACTTAGTTTGCATATTTAATATAGTTCAGTATCTGATATTGAACTTCCTTAACCAGAAAGGGAAATTCTAAGGCACTTCCCTAATAACTGTGAAAAAGAAATATGACATGATCATGTATATGCATACAATTAATAGAACAAGTATGCTATGTTTTTAAGACATGGTCACTAAATTCTGTTAAAATGGCTTTGAAACCCCCCAAAATCTAAGCTATATGTATTCCACAGGACTGTGTTTAAGATGCGTATAAAGAAGGGCACTGGTGCCAATGGCATCAGAATGAACATGCCAGAAATTAATTTCCTCTTTGCTTACTTTCAACTTCAACATTTTAGTGTAAGCATGCAGAAAGGAATTGCTTTCTGTTAAGGCAGATTGTTAGTTATCAGGTGCTAAGGTTCTATTATGTTTAAAATATAACAAACCCATTAAATTGACAGTTGGTTTTCATTATTACCATGGAAATGTATTCTAAACTGTCTTCTATTACCATCTGGTGGTCAAATTACTTAGAAGCATTGTAGTCCTTGACACACATCAGGAAGTGTCTGAGGTTAGCACATTGTAGTAGAAGTGAAAAACTGAAGCAAGTCTGTACTGATTAAACTCTACTGCATTATAATACACAATATTTGGCCCAAATATGTAGGGCAGGGCTTTTTGATTTTAATAACTAGAAATAAGTGACTCTACTTATATCCACATTATTTCTATTGTTATTTTGTTTTTTCCTTTAAAAGCAGTACTGCTTTTATGCATTTCTCTTGATCACATACACAGCAACACACATACCTAGGGAGAGTGCACATATAACTGCTAAAACTTTTGAGCCCAAACTAACTGCACACAAAATTAACGAATATATCCTTTGTGAACACAGTTAAAATTAGCTTCTTATAAGGAGAAATTTTATTTTAACATTAATTTAGACAATTGCTAACATAGGGTCCCATTTTGCTCATTTTACTTACAAAGGACACTTCTATTATCTGATATGGACTCAACATCTATAAAATCATTTACTCACTCAGCATTTAATAAGCCAGAAGCCTGGACTTCACAGCCGGTGAAAAAGTGGATACAAGATAGTTCATACACTCAATATACTTAGAGTTTGAGCTTACCTCAAGAGGCATTAGTCTAATTAATGTTGCAAAGCACTGAGTAGCCATAAAACGTACGCTGTTTGTCTGATCACTCATTCTACCCAGAACTGGAACCACCAGAAGAACAATGTACGGAACAATACCAACATCCAGCTGCTCCATTACACCTGGATCCTTTATTAAGGAAATAGTTTTTAACAGTTCAGGACTGTTTGACAAATATATACCCAGCAGATTTCACACTCGATAGGGAAAAGTCATTAACACATTACATTCAGATGAATAAGATTTCTAGTAACAAAGCAATGCAAAAGCAGGGAAATCTGATCTACCTGATTACATTTAGCCCACTGATAGTCCGAGAAACTGAACCACCTCCACCAAACCTTCATCTGATGGATAAAGTAAGGGCAATGGAAATGAAAGTTTATTCTGTTTCATTCCACAGGAGGAAAAGAGCTTAATAATTTATTTCATTCCTCCTCCCTTTTTTTTCAGGCAACAGTTTTTGTTCACCCAAATTAAGCAATAGCAAAGAAGTTTCTGCATTTCTGAATACTCAAAGAAGGATACATGCCAGTGCTTCAATTGCACCTTCCTGTTTGGTGTTGTCATCTATTGCTCCAAGCCACGGCAGAACTTTCTCCAGAAAGATATTCATTGTTTCCATGGTAGCTATTTTGCTCATAACACCCACACAACGGGAAGCCATGTGTCTCACGGCAGTGCTGGGATGTTGAAGGCACATGTAAAGATGAGGCAAATGCTGTATTAACTGAACAGAGAAGGGCGGGGGGGGGAAGGTTAATATGAATTAAAAACAAATTAGTGAATTTTTTTGAACAGTCTTTTTAAGTCATTTAAGAATGCTTGAAGTGGCTGCTTTACGAGACCTAATTGCTTAAAACTAAAAAATAGTTTCAGAAGAAACAGGCAATTGAACTTCGAACAAGTATTACTCCCCAATGCAGTTAAAATTCACAGTTAAAAAAGAGCTAGCAGTTTAGTCCAAATGAAAATTAAAGAAGCCCTTAGTTGGCAAGGATGTGTTTCACACTGAAAATATAGTACTAAGTACTCAGAACTTTTTATTAAAAAAAAAGAATTATCACTTAAATACAGACACAGATTTAAGAATTCCTTCCAGCTAGCAGATTTGTCCTAGACTCATCCCCTTTGTGTTTAGGCTGATGAATTATTCATATTAGGAATCTCATTAATTCTGTGTGACAAGGAAGACAGACAGAAGGAAATCTGTGGGTATGTGTGTACTTATATGTTTGGGGTTTTTTTCTCATCAGTATAAATACACTTTTATATCAGGTATCTTAAAGAGATGCTCGGGTTTTTCCTAGCATGAAAGTCCCTAAATATTAGCTTGGATGAACCAATTCCACCCTTCTTGACTTTCTATGTTTTTTTTTAACCTCCATACAGTATTAACACTCCCAAAACTAATCCACACAGTAACTACACACCACACATATGCATACATATAAAATACAGATATTAAAGAAAGTCTTTCCATGTTATAAGCTAAATGCACTCAAAACCATTTTAGTAGTTTATTAAAATAGGTAAGAAAATTCCACATGAATCTTCTCCATCTGCTCAGAATTCTATAGCCATTCATTTTGCCCATCCTTTCCAGAATTCTGGCCTACTTATTCCTTGCATGGAAGCCTTGTCATGTATTTTTATCATGCTGTTGCCCTTCTCTATGCCTCTTCCAGAGCTACTATTCTTATTCTGAAATACAGTACTGCAGATAGGCTAGTACTGAAAACTGTGTTCAGATGCAGGCATAACGATGACTTTATTGCTCCATTTCTTTAACTTTTTTTTTTACCAGTACTTGACATTCAGCTGATACTTTCACAGAACCATCCTAACTGCAGGATCTCTCTCCTGAGTAGAAATAGTCAGTTCAAAGAAAGAAATAATTTTTTAAATAATCAAATCCAGTCTAATTGAGGGTAAACTGAAGTTTCGCATAATTTTTGCATTCTCTGCCCAGGTGGCCTTTCTGACAACCTTCAGCCTGTTACACAGTAGTCAGGCAGTAAACTCTCTTTATCCACTACCATTTTGCTCCCACTCCAGCCACAGAAACTACATGTCAGACTATTATAAGACAAATCACTTCAGTCAACCACATAGCACAGCATAGCCACATTTTTATCTATCATTACAAAGAGAAGGCATTGTATCATCAATCTGTTCTCCAGTTTTAGGAAACACAGAATTCAAATAAAGCAGAGCCAGGATGCTGATGTCAATGCAACAGAATAGCATAAATATTATCATAATTCAAACTTGTCTGGACATCTCATCCAAAAAGTAATAGGCCAAGGCTAAACTGTAGGTAGCTGTTTGCTTTTGTGGTTTATTCCACAACCTACATAAACAAATACAGAATTTAATGTTCTACAGAACACGGGGTAAAAAAAGCTTTACAACTGCACAGCTTAACTGCTGAAGGCTATGACTTCAGTTAGTAAGAGCAGAATACAGCACTCTGAGAACAGGCAGGCTAATGAGGGACTAAAAGCACTATTAGAGAAAAATCAGAACAACATCTAAAAAAAAGCCTTACAAAAAAAAAATTTAAGAGTGGCAATGAACAGACAGAAGCGTTTCACACAAAAGCTGATTACCAGAGGATGTAGCTGAGTATCCATTGAAGCTGCTGTTGTTTCAAAAACCTGCAAGGAATTTACCAGCTCCTGGGCAGGAGCATCTCCTTTTTCCAGTAATGACTTCCGGTCTGGTAAACACAGAAACAGTGTTCAGTTTTAAGTCTGACATACTGCCCCCAGCCTACCTGCCCACCCAGCTTAAATGAGAAGTGTAGTTACCAAAATTATTGATGTGAATGTTGTTCCGTAATGAACCAACCATAGCATCCCAGAGATGTGGCAATCCTGTTGCCATTTCAGCACCAAAGTGTTTAGCTATAGTAGATAAGGCAAATTCGGCTCCTCTTCTCTGTACAACATAAGGTTTCTGAGCCTAGAATTAAGCAATTTATCGAAACAGTGAGGACAGGCACATTTAAAAATAACTATTTTCAAGGAAGCTCCCATTATATAGGTGTTCAGTTTGGTTTATACCTATGACACTACATTTGCTGATTCGTTTTTCCCCCCAAGTTAGGTACTTTATACAAGTAAAAAAAAAATCTTTTATAGCAGATTATTTCAAGTCTATAAATTTGAGATTTGGCTTTTGCTGACACAGGTCCATTTCTGCAAGATATTTTCCAATTGGTTATAGTTCAAGAACCTCAGATATTGCCAATACAGTGACACCAAGAACAATAGCAAAACTTGTGAAAAACAATACTTGCTTTGTTATTAAGCCCCTGCTCTTTCTCCCACTCTCTTTAGAAAGCAGAATTGATAAAAACCAGTAACAAATCAAGAACAAAATCCACAACACTGTTTAGGAATCAGTCTTGACTAGGAGCTTATTAAAACACACTGAAATTTTAAATTAATTAAACAGTACCAAAAAGTTTAGAATATTAAGTGTGGAAGTTGCACACACATTCTAAAGCCAGCCACATTTCAATTACTGGTTTAAATTCTTCAGAGGCATCCAAGCATGCATCAAGATGACTGGCATGGGTAACAGGACGAAATCACAGCAGTTTGTGGAAATCTATTCGCATGAATTTATATTTGTAATCTGCAGTAAATATAAGTTTTGGGAGTTAGTTTTCTTAATGACACACTGAAGATTTAAAATACCAAACATGCTGCTTGTATCATAAAACTTCATATCAGCTGAGTTCTCTTATGAAGAGATACTGGGCAACCCTATTATAGTGATATCAATTCCAGTTAATTCAAAGTAACAGAAGAGAGGAGTGGCTGTGAAGATGCAAATTTAAACTTCTGAAGTGTACCTCATCGAGTTCTGTAGGAATGCTTCCACTGCTGCCTGTGGGGAGATCTGCAATAGGGGCTTTTGGAGCTTTTGGAGTAGGACCTCGCCGACTTGTGATGGCAAAAGCAGCTTTCTGATGTCTGTAGAGTGTAATTATTCCCCTGTGCTTAGTAACTGTATGCTGCATCCCATCTTTATCAGAGTTGGGCCCTAAAGGAAGAGAGAACAGCTGTCAACAATTTAAGCTGCAGTTTAACACATCAGCAAAAGTGACAGCTACCTGTAAGTCACCTGCTGATTGTGCTTCAAAAAAAGTCCAACTTTTCCCATCCTTGGGGACAATGGCCCTTCAGTACAGAACACAGTTACTCTGTTAAGAGCACATTACAGGCTTGGAATGAAAAATCAAAGTGTCCAAACCACCGCACAAATTCTCATTCAGCGAGAAGCACAGGTAACAAACATCAATCAAACATAGCAAGTTGGCACAATTTTATTTCATATAAAAATGAATTATGTTCTAAAGTTTAAACAAACTTACGTTCTGTGTCCTTTACAAACAGTTCAATACTTCTATCAGGATACAGTAACAGATGTCATCAGTATCGTTGGATTTGTTGATTTTTGTATTTATACTAAAGAGCTTCTTTTTTAATCATGTAATACTACTCTACTCTGAGATGGAGGACATTCATACAGAAAAAGTAAAACGTACAATGGCCAAGCCTTAAAAGCAGGTGAGAATCTTAGAGTATTAAGATCTTAATTTGGGTTGTTCATTCAATGCACACATTTGCAATGCTGGACAGCCATTTAATGAATCCATGACCATTGCATGTACAGGATTTTTGTTCATTTCAACCACTGTCCTCATCTTTTTTTATCTTACTATTTAGCCTATGGAATGTAACAATTCAGACTTTTTTTAACAGGCTATTCTAATTCCCATACTTATTCAATCTCAAAGAAAAGCTTCATAACATATATAAGTGAAATATGATCATAAGTGGACAATGTTAATAATGGAAATTGGAACTGAAGTTTTTTATACATGTATATTCTGAAAATAATACACATTAGTTGCACACAAATTTAGTTTAAAATACCTAAATAAAACCATTACTAATAAAAAATCATTTGCTGGCATTTTAAAATCACTGAGAACAAGACTCACTCAAATACTCATTTTCAGAGTTCAGAAATAAGGACAGACATTTTAAGAATGCTGGCACTCAGATATCCTACCTTTTGAGTTTTCATGGCTACTCTGAGGCTGTGCAGGACATGCTGCTAGTGGGGTAAGATGCGGATCCACACAGAGGGAGTTGCAGAGGTTTTTTATAATCTTTGAGTTGGGGCAGGGAGATCTTGTCGTACACTGCTGAAGCAACTTTGCTATACATGAAGCCACATAGTTTTGAACAAGTGTATTCTCTTCTTTTCTGATAGCTTCCATTAAGGGTTTTATAACAGGATTTAGTTTTTCTGGAAGTTGCTGCAAGTTCACAACTGCACATGCAGCAAATGTGTGCACTCGCAGATGCAGCACTTGCCATTCTTGATTTGTTTCTGTAACAGTCATTTGGACCTGCTGTCGCTTACTGTCCAACTGCTGTAGGACTTTAGGATTCAAAGTAAAGGATGATGTCACTTCATTGAAAACAGAAGTAACCTAAGAAAAGGGGGGAAAAATAATTACAAATCAGTTTCATTTACTGTAAAACGGGATATCCTCTCATGGCAGAATATGAGTCACTTGACCAAATATCTCCTTTTTTTGAGCAAATAACAGGAAATGCTCCAAGATGTAGCTTCTGGAATCTTGAACTGCAGTTCAAAGGGAAAAATCAGACATCTTATCAGAATTTCAAGTCTAGATTCCCAAAGAGCAGTTTATGTACTCCAAGTTTAGACTGTCCCATATCTACCAGTTCTATCCAGACAGTCTGGAAATACATAAGCAGGTGACAGGTAAGCAAAGGAGAATGTGAACACAAAAATCTAAAAAGGATGTGCAAGGCCTCATGCATGAAACAAGTTGTTTCTAAGCTGATTCTCTTTTGAAGAAAGAGACTGGGATAAAAATCTAAGGGGAAAAAAAAAAATCAGCACAACAAAGTAGTTGCAGGACTTTCCATATCCTTCCCCACTCAGTTGACTACTGTTCCTTGTGAAAGATTTGAGATTAAAAGGAGATTAAGAGGTCAGAGGCAAGGGCCTAGCTTGTCTAGAATTTACAGTTTATTTACTAGTCTTTTGACAATGGTTTAGAAGGTGTTCCTGCCTGCTTTGGTTTCTTCTGTGTGGATTTCAATAGTGAATCCACACCTGGAATCAGAACACTCACTTTCTTCTCCTGTAAAGTATGTACCTTGCCCTTCACTTGATTTTTGTCAGACTGTAAACGCTGCAGGGGAAACACTAAGTTTCTATACGCATCCTTTGACATGAGATATGTAAAGTCACCATGTTATTTCTGAAAGTTATTGTCTATATAATAATTATGCTGAAGATGTATTTCAAGACAAGAACAGGTTTGAAGGAAGAGCAGGCATGGCTCTACTTACCAGCTCATTAGCTTGATCTATTGTAAATACACTGCAGTTTACTCTGTTTCCAATGTCAATGTGTGCATCAGCTAATAATGAGATGAGTTGTTTACATTCATTTTGCATTCTGGTAAAAGGAACAGCAATTTCATCGTAATAGAGATGTTCAGAAAGGACCCCAAGTAAACGAGGCTGCACACAAATAGCCACAGTTGTACACTCCTGTAACAGGAAAATACACAGTTTGCATTTCTGAGTAATCACAACTTTTTGTTCAGTTTTGGGTGCTAAACATATCAATCTAGCTAAAAAAAATCCAGTTTCCAGAAGAACCATTAACATCCATAACCCAGAATATTAAAGATTAGTTTCCCACTAGAAATGATACTGAATAGAGGAAGGACAGTCACCTTAAGAGGAAGCACTGACCTTGGATAACATGCATCTTGAGAACAGACTTATTTTTAGAAAAGATGTGAACATATTTACTGATTCATAATTCTGACAGTTGGCATTTAGCTACTGAGTACTGTATTCCTCCATTGTCTAAGAATCAAGATTTTAGTATGCAGATGTATACAAACCATTTTAGCTTGAAATAAGATTTTGGTTGATAAGCCAAGTAGCACATGACAAGCAGTGGATTGAGATAGTAAGTAAAATTTATTTTTGCTGCAGAAACATCCTACCTTTTGCAAGGCTGCCCACTCACAGATTACTAACGCAACACTAATCCTCTGCAAGGCAGATTTAGAATTCAAGTGGAAGAGCAGGAGCTGAGCTAATGATTCAGCTGGCTTTATTTCTTGAGTAACAGTATTTACACCTGGGTCACAAATGCAGCAACAAAGCGCTCCCAGCAACCTGACAAGAGGGAAAAGAACAGTCACTTCAGTGTTACAATTACTCTGCAATTAACAATTAAAATTAAGATGCCAAAATAATCTACATAATTAGATTCTGGCAAAGCCACTATACATAATGAAAAAATACATTGCTTTTAAGTATTTTTTTCATATTTTCAATAAACTGACTTTGCTGCCATCATCCGAGCACGCATGACAACATAATCCCTTGTTGCTGGATCTTCTGCAATGCTGTCTGCCCCAGCAATATATTCCTGAATCACTTCCTTATTCTGGGTTTGACCTTGACGCAGTTTAGCACCTGCCTTTTCCTGTGGAAAAAAGGAGAGGTTGAAAGTAAGTATGTTTGTAATGAAAACATGAATTCATATTCCACAACACTCCAAATAACCACAATACCATGCAAAACTTGGACTAAGACAGAATATTTCTTTGATAGGAGACTTCTTAAAGTAGTTAATACTTGTAAATCACCTCTCCACTACTAGCATTCTATGGTCCTGTTAAATGTATGCTATATTCCTTGGCTATAACATTAAGACTAATACTCAACATGTAGCTGGTAAATACACAAGGAAAAAGGAAACATCCTTCAGCATGTTTTCCAAAATAACAATGCTTTTAGATTTAGCTCAGTCCTGCAAACAGATGGCTTTGGAACCATGTAAATAGAGACTTATGAAGTCTTTATTACGTGAATACATAGAGCATACTGCATGGCAGAGCTTTATTCTCATGAATAACCTGACAAGAACTCTTTTGCTCTACACAATTGAGCTTTGTAAGACAGTTGACATTTAGAGTTCTAGAAAGGTATCACCACTCCCCTCTAACACCCTTAGAATGTTTTTCCATATACAGCTAAGCAATTTCCTACTGTCCTCAGAAAAGTTAGTGAGGTCACATTTCACTTACTTTCGATCTAGTTTTTACTTCTAGCAACATGTTTAAATCAATGGGCAAATGAGATGGCTGCATCATTAAGCAGAGCCAGGCTCCCATCCATGGACAAGCAGCTGCAACCACATACTGTACAGACGCCTTGTTTAACAGTTCCAGCCATACCTTCAAAAAGAAAGAATCATAATGGAAATCATGACAAATTTCTACAGGGCCTATGTAAAATCATACATATGCTGATAAATGTAGGAACCATCTTTCATTCACTCTCTAGTAAAGCATCACATAGGCTAATTACAAAATAATAACATGAACACACTATTCTTTATCTGCACAGAGGATATGAAAGAGCAGGATACACAAACACTATATATCTAATGTGGTAAGTCACACAAATACCTTGTGAATAAGATCCAGAATTTCTTGGTTGCTCTCCAAGATACAAAATTGAAATATGTGCCTCAACATGTCTTGCAGAATTGGAGTCAACCATGTTGAAGAACTCTGAAACAAAGATAATCATATAACTAAGCACATTCCAAGAGGCATTACAGTAAAACACTAATAACTAATTCTTACCTGGTCTTGGGTAGACAAGAGTGTGAATAATGTTTCCAGAGCTGCTTTTCTCACAGAAGATATAGTGTGGTGCAAGAACGGCCACACACGCGGGACCAAAACTGTCAGTGACTGCTGAATACTGGAGGAAGGGGAGATGGAGAGACAGTTACAGGAGAGAAAAAAAAACCCCACAGAATCAAGTTAATTTTCTTTATCCTCAGTTACATAGTTTTATCCAAAAGAAAGCTTTTTAAGAAAGGAAAGTATTATTGCATATACTTGGTGATTTTAAGTGAAGGCTCAGGTTACTACAGCTTAAACATTTAAAATAGTTTGAGTTGGTATCTTTTTTCAAGAAAGCACTGGATTTTTTTTCTCTTACTGGTACAGAAAACTAGTCAATTCAAGCATGTATTTCTACCATGTTTTTCCCACCACCCATTATACTTTGCCTTTTGTTCAACCGTTTAGAAAAAAACGAGGGGTAGTTTCTATTTCAAACTTGTTAATAGGCCTAAAGTTGTATCTAAAGTTATGACTTTACAAATAATGAAACCAGCTTCAGCAATGCTAATCATATGAAAAAGAAAATGCATAAAGCCTCTAACTTAAGTGCAGATGCTGTGAGTTTACCATGTATATTATGAAAAATTTAACATATAATTCCTTTAATTTGCCAGAGTCCCAAACAGAGAGGAACTAGGCATTGTCTTCAACCAGTCACAGAATTACTGGATGTCCTACTGATGTGAATTTCTGTGTTTGTAGTTTTCTTCAGAACTATTCCAAGAGCAAAGTTCTACAGGTTCTATGTTAAAACATGTGTTTTAATGTACACAATTTGGTCTCTTGTTTGGAGCTTGTCTGCTCCTTGAGGGCAGAACACCATAAGAGTGGAGCCAATATCCTTTATTAAATACCCAAGATGAATGGAGAAAGAAGGTAAAGAAGTCACATATAAACAATGTCTAATTGTTTAATTCTTCTGTTGCATTTCACAAACGTAATGAAAATAGAAGTGCTGTCCTAACCTTCACTTTAAGGAAAAACAAGACTAAAATTAAAATATTGATTTAAATTAAGCATCTCCTTGGCATAATATTTGAAAGACACTGATTATTCCAATTTGCAAATAAGCGGACACTCAAACATGTAATACTAATTAAAAAGTTACCTGCATTTGCGGACCTGAGGGTAAGTCAGAAGGGATGAAAGAAGGATCATGATACTGTTTGTGGAAGCTGTCAAGTCATCCAACTCCAGAAGTGCATCCCACAAGGTATTAAGAATAAAAGGCACCTACACAAATAAGAACAAGAGGTTACTATATATAAAAAAAGAAAAAACTCAGTGCTGCCTCTAAGCATTATTTTCTTCATTTTGACCAAAAGTGAATTTTTCAATCAGAATTTATGGAAAACAGTTCAGTCACCTTCTGAGATTGAAGCTGGACCAGGCTTTCCACTACTGGTACTAAAGATGCTGCAGCAACAGCTCGGACATCATCATCCAGATCTTGCAGACCTTCAATTATTGCAGGCAATACTTTAGGCAATAAAGTGTTGATCATGTCCTGGCAAAAAAAATCAAAAGCATTCTTAAACTTAAAAAAGCATGTAATGTTCCAAACAATTAAGATGTACTCTAAGTGTGTTAATAAACCTGTTTGTTTTAAAGAGAAGCTACCCATCCAAGACTGTAAGTTACCATTCATGAAGTTAAACCTAGGTTATAAATTTGAATGAACTCCAATGTCAGCTCAAAGCTCAGTGTTCGCAGGATACCACCACAAATAGACTAAACTTCTTGTAGCACTCAGCTCTGCTACTTCACACATGAAAGTATCATCAAAACTAGGCAAGCGTAGCCTCTATTTATAATGTTTTGTGCAAGTCACTTATCAAGTTACAACAATACAGCTTCACTACATAATTGCAGCCTGGGTATAAAAGTGCAGTCACACATCTCATAACCCACGAGACTGCAATGCAAGCAAACTTGTTTTATCATATCTATCTACTGTTCAGCCACATCCTCTACCTGGAGCAGAGTTTTTTGATCCAAAGGTCTCCACAATTTGTCATGAGGGTTATTACCTGACGTACTGCCAAAGCATACTTTATTCCTAGGAGACCACCATGTCTCACTTCCCACTGTTCCTGCGTAAGCAGCTTCAGGAGAACATCCACAGTTTTATGAACTCCAGTCTCATTCATGTGTTTCAATACTACTCCCAAAGTTTGAGCACAAGTCTCACGTACTGGTGCTACCACCTAGGAGAAAGTAAATGATAAAACAGATACTTCTGTATGAAATTTGACTTAGAAAGAAATCAATCGCAGTAGAGTCAGATGACCAAACTGCTATACAAACAAGGTAAAATTTATATGTAAGCTACTTTTTAATAAGCATCTGTAAGCAGTTACAACAGGCACATGCAGTAGCATTGTAAAAAGGCACAGTGTTATCTGTGCTGTACTACTATCAGTGTCCTACTGCTGCAGTGTTGTCTCCTGCAGAAGCTTGCTGATCTGCCACTCGACTTACTTCATCTGAAACAAAGTCTCCAAATCTGTCTAATGCAAACACACAAAGAAGTCTAATAACCAAGTCTTCTAGCCACTCCTGATGCTGCTGAATCATCTGTAAAGAGAAAAAATTGAACATCTTGACTATATTCATAAAACATTTCTGATATGCTTGCTTTAGCTAAAATCTGTAAGTGATACAACGAACATTCAAATTGACTCAATACCCTGCACAGACAGTCAAGGCAAAGTGCTCAGCACTAATTCAGCTCACCTGGGTTACTGCAAACATCATAACCAAAACCAACCAGGTTATTTTTTTTAAAAAAACATAGTACCTTTACCAAAAGGCTGGTGTCCCAGTTTTGACTGGGACAGAGTTAGGTTTTTCTCCGTAGCTAGTACAGTGCTGTGCTTTGGATTAAGTATTAAAATGATGTTGATAACACACTGATGTTTTGGTTGTTGCTAAGTCAAACTCATACAAAGTCAAGGACTTATCAGAGTCTCATGCTCTGCCAGTGAGGAGATAGACAAAAAGCAGGGAGCAACCACAGCCAGGACAGGTGATCTGAACAACAATATTCCACACCACAGAACGTCATGGCCAGAATATAAACTGGGGGGGTTACCCAGAAGGGGCTAATCAGTGCTTCAGGCCAGGCTGGGCATCAACCAGTGGGTGGTAAGCAATTATATTGTGCAGAACTTGTTTTTCTTGCATTTTAATTCAATCTCTTCTTTCCATTATTATTACTGTTATTATCATTAGTGCTGTTGTAATATCTTACTTTATTTCAATTATTAAGTTGTTTTTCTCTCAACCCATGAGTTTCTTTTTTTCCTGATTGTCCTCCCCATCCCAGCAGAGGGGCCACAGGGGAGAGTGAGCGAACAGCTGTGTGGTGCTTAGTTGCTAGCTGGGTTTAAAACAGCTAGAGAGCACCTGGTAAGGTGGACAGACAATTTTGTTTCTACATAGCACACAAACGTAAAGTCATCCAGATAACCTATGCTGACCAGTGTCAACTCATCCTATGCAAGTCAGTTAATATGTCTGAAGCATATTTATAAATAAACTATAGAGCAGTGGGATACCCAGTGAAAGGAACTTGCTTTTCAGCTCCAGATTTAACAATGCAATTTAAACCAAGGTTGTCTTGAAGCTCTGGCCTCTGTTAGAGACCAATAACTCTGTAGTTTTCAACCTCAGAGTAAAAGCCCCATAAAAACAACTGCTCAGGCACCATCTTTCTCATCTCCACTGTCTGCCTACTAGATCACCACTTCCCTTGAAAACTGTCATTTTTAATGAACTGTCAACTGTCATTTTAATGAGCATATCAGGGATTTCATATTCCCATACAAGTCAAAGAATTATAATCAGCATACAGCACGCACAACAGCTGGAGTACACACACCCTTTCCATAAATAGTTAAGAAATGGTTTAAAGTATCTTATAATTGCAGCCTGTGTTATTATTACCCAGCAATCTCCATGGAACAAATACTACCCCATGTGGAAGCAAGAAGAGATAGACGCTTTTGCTTTCCCTAAGAACAAAGTATGCTGAAGTAGATTGATTTACATCTCCTCAATCTTCCACTCTAAACCACAAGCTCTCCCAGCTGCTTTTACAGCAAAGTCAGTATCAATCTGGATGAGATTCACTATTAGTAAACAAGCTGTAACTGTCAGGTTATTTTTTAAAAGCTGTTTTCCTTTTAAAAACACTATTTAAACTTTTTCTCATAACAAAACAAGCAGATTGACAGAGTTACCTTAGTGTCCAAGCAAGTAGAATTAGACACTCTAAGACTTCACTAGAGTTATATAATCAATTTGTCAATTTTGTTTCAGCACAGCCTTACCACGACTTGAAAAGAGTATTCTCTAGTATGGAAGCTAGTGTTTAATAACTTCATACACAATCAACATATTAATGGTTACTTATATAGTATTATAGTAGTACTAATACTAGTACAGTAGTATTGGTTTTTGCAGAGGCCTTTTAAAAAGAATGTTTCATCAGTGCATACAGTGATGTTAACCACATAATTTTGAGCAGACAAGTCTCATGGTTTATATTCCCCCAGGTCACACCTGCCGCAAAGTTTAAGTATTTTAATTCTGTTTTCTAAACTTCATTTAAGCAATGCATTGAGTCTACACAACTGGAAACTCACCTCCTCTAGAGAGCTATCTCCCATTTTACCACCACTTTTACCATGAGCTTTAAGTATCTCTCTCAGTCCAGTACCTGCACCATGCCGAACCTAGACAAGTGAAATGAAAAGCCAGTTTTAAAATACTAGGGAACAGGAGATAGCCATGTTGGATAACTGAAACAACACTACTGTATTCTTAATAGAGACCTTTCAACTCAGCTGAACTAGTACTAGACTTGTAGGGAATTATTAGATCAAATCATGTACTTAAGTGTTCATCTGTCCAAAATCAACCAATTAAGAATTGCTTCTATTTCCTGACATTACCACATTTGCAGTAATACAGCCAACATTCATTTACTTTTACCTCACAACAAGACACTCGTTTTCAGAAAAGATAAACTAGAAGATACTACTGTTTATATTGATTTGCTTTAACTTATAAACTTAATAAAAATATTTCTCTACAACTCTTTATATTTTTTAAACAGAGTTTGGATCCTCACTGAATATTCTGGAGTTCACAAAACAATATTTCTGACAATTATTATTCTACAGAGCTTACAAACCTGCCTTGCTTGACTCAATATTAGAAAGTAAGTGAGCAAGTGATAGCAATTATAGGCACTTGCATGTTCTCACCAAACATGAACAGCCGAACAAATTAGGAAGAGTTTTGGAAATAACATAAGATCAGTAGAATGGTGTGCTACAGACACTCTGTTTCTGGTATTTTTGACACTTAACTGCACTAGTAATTGCCTTCTCAAGAAAAGCCCACTCAATGGACAACCAAGTCTTAAAAGCAGAGTTTTGAACTGGGTTTTCATTGAGAGACCTTCACACAGGTTACAGCAGAACTTACTCTATTTAAGGACACTTCATATACAAGCTTGTTGGTAGCAGAAAATTATCACATTTCATTTCATGACACTAACAACTAGAACTCTGTATTTGGTAGCATACATATCCCCTATGTACAGCTCAGTGCCTCCTGGTTAAAGGTGTAAAGCAAGCCAATAAAAACCAACCAGGGAGTCTAGTCTTAAAATCCTAATTGTTCATGCACCAATAATTTATTTGGTCTGAGACGGCTTATGAGCTAGGTTTTACAAGTCAAAAAAAGTAGATTTTGCTAGTTAAGTTCTCAGCTTCCGCAAACACAAAAGAGACAAATGTATAAAGGAAATACCAATAGTAGGATTCATTATTATTCAAGTCTACCAATAGCAGACTTCATCTGCCTGTAAGCTAGGCAAGCAGCCTGGACTAATCCCCCAGGCTGCCTCTAGACATTGCAAGATGCTGCCAGAGACATTTTAAACATGAATTTTGAGGTAGGTTAACCTGTTTTTCACCCAGAACATAAAGTCATAACAATTCTGTACTGATCTACTTCCTTAATTAAGAATTATGTGCCCTATATCAAATGTACTAAGAAAGCCGTGCGAATGTCTGCATTCCAGATGACAAGTGGACGTGGCCTTCAACTGCAAACAGCCTGCTTCCAAATGAGTTGAGGCTTATTATCTCAGATGCAGCAATGTGCCACACAAATAGAATTATCCTTTTTCTGGGACCAAACTAATTGTGCTGGCTGCATATGATCTATCTGTTTTCAAGTTTGAGAGCAAGTTGACGCTGCCCATACTGACATCACCGACACTGTGCTACAGATACACATAAGGATGTTACAGTTGCTGTTAACAGTTAACTTTTCAAAATACCAACTTAAGAATATTAAGTTAGGTGATAACAGCTATTTCTGTCTTCTGCTCAAGGAAGTAAGATTGTTATCAGCTACTTCACACTTTTGCCTGTAATTTCTATCAAAGTCAAAAACTGTATAAAGACTGAATGAAATGGTGAGCAGAACAGTTTTGAATCTTGAATACAGGTGGTCTAAGCAACAAAATATATAGGTTTTGTAGTTACCAAAGGATTGATTCCTCTCCCTTTTGTACTAGCTTAGCATTAGACAAACATGCCAGTGTTCTCTTGATGAATCCAAGTCTCTTTTAATTGCTTAATCTTTGTAACCATAGATTTATGTGCTTTTATTTTTCTTGAATTTCAGTACTCCCAAAATTCTCACTTACAGTGACTACTTTACATCTTTCCCACTTCCCCCAAGTATACATTGCATATCTGTTCTCAATTCCCCTTTAAGTTCACTAAAAGCCAATTTGTCCTGGCTATGTAATCTGTATTTAGAGTTGATGTAGTTTTTGATATCTAGCAAAATATTCAAGTTCCACACATATAATTTTTGCACTTCTCTTGAAGCCCTTTTTTTCATCTATAGTTACACCTTAGATATTGCACATACGTCTTACCTCCCAAGAAGGGTTAAAGAGGTCATTGCACACCTCTTCACAAAAGCTTTCCAGAGGCCATTCATTTGCCTAAATGCATAAAAAAATTCTTAAGTATGAGATTAAACAAGAAAGGAATCAGATGAAAACTTATGATCTTCATATATTTAAATGGCATCTAAAACCCGCCAAAAGCTTAAGTATTTTTCTTCATTACTGGACAGAACTGAAAAAACAATCTTCTTCCACAGCTCAGAAACTTTGCTAAGTGGCACTGGATCTCTTAAAAAGCTTATGCGGTTTCTGCTAGTGGTGTAAACTCTTCTCTATGGTAATTGATCTCGATGTTCTGGAACTCACCCTCCCTTTAGGAACCGTGCTAAGGCAGAAAATTAAGCAAAGTTTCTTATCCTCCCCAGTGATCCTTTGAATTTACAAACTTTGCCTTTAAAGACCATAATAGGCAAGTTGCATTTTGAAAATACACTGCATAATGAAATAGGGTCAATTAATTCTGTAATAAACAGTATCCTATTCAAAACACATTCCACATTTTTGGAAACCAGAAGCGTATCCACTAGCCCAAAATTTCCTACAAGGAAACTGACATGGCTGTGGAAAGGAAATTATATTACCATTAGTAAATTCACATCACCACATACACAAAGCGACTGAAAGGCAGCCAGCAACCAGCAGCTGTTCAGCTTGCAGTTATCATTCATCTTTCATGTTAATTTTCCAATAATTTTTTCCCCAAATAAAAATTTAATTACTGAACTGTGTCTGGAAATTTCTTATTTTTGTAGAATGCAGACTAATCTAGATAAAGTCTTAAATAAACTTCTGTGTACCATTTGTATTCTGGTTCAGCATTTCTTAAGTTGTCAGCTTTTTAGTCTATTGAAACAAATGCAGGTTTTTCTAAGACTAAGGTAGTTGTTTAGATCTTTGACTATTAAAGATAGAACTTAATTCTAAATTAAGCCTAATTAAAGTAAGGCAAAGATTAAATAAAGTGTACATGAACATTTAGATCACATTATTTGTAGCTCACTGTAATCCAACCATCTAAGTGTTTAGCACAGTTTTACAGTTTAATACCCAGATCTGACACCTGTAGCCACCCTACTCACATTCATTTGGGTCACAAACTGCTACCAGTGGATTAAATGTGTTTTCTTTCTCAACACTGTAAACACAGTTTGAAGCTGTGTTTGCTTCATTATCTATAAGAGTAAGCTAGCAATGACATTCTTCATTCCATTTCTCTTTAATGCTAAAACGACAAAAGGATTTGGGACTATAAAGGAATTTTGCTTCAAAATACTTTGCTAAAAACCTGAATGGTCATTCCTGCTAACAGCAGAACAATACATCATACCTCCTCTTGAACATTTTCTACCAATGTTTTTGAGTCTGTAGCAGGCTGGTTGATGACAACATTTGCAACTTTTCTTCTCTTTTCTTCTGGTTCCCCATCAGTGCTATCATTGCTGAGAAGGAATAAGTAAAAGTTTATGAACTGGAAGCATGCTTTAGGGGAAGTAATTACTTCCACAACTGAAGTCTTCATATCCAACAAGGTGTGGCAAGAATACAAAACAAAGAGGCTTAACACTGAAATACTCAAGATAGGTAAGTTTACATGAAAAAAAAAATTCAGTGAGGAGACAGCAGAATGCTGTCCCAAACTGACAATCCTTCTCAGATTTTTCCAAGAAACACAGCAATTCCTAAATAAGATCATGAATTTTGTTCACTGCTCATAAACACAGTAGATACAATAATATGCCACTAATAACCTAGTGAGGAACACAGCATACATCCGAAAGTTGAATAACAAAGTTAAAGATACATCTTCTTAAACTCCCACTTTCATGCATTATTCTCAAGCCATATTTAATAACAGAGACAAAGCACAAACTTCAACTGTAGCATCCCATTATTTCAAGATGCCTTTGAAGCTCCTTAAAGTATTTGGGAACAAATACTGCACACAAGCTTTATACCGTCAGCCCAATTAGCACATAAAAGATTAAGATGCAAAGACTGTAGGAAGTTTTTCAACAGATAAATCAAATCACAATCCCAGCTTAACTGAAATAAAAGCAAACCAGTTCACTATTATACCTCTTCTCATTAGCTTCCACTGCATCTCTGGATCTTTGCTTTGCAAATAGCTTAGCCATTCTTTTGGCTTTATTCTTTTGTCTACTGCTCATACCAGCTCGAAATTCTGAGTCAATTAACTCAGCAGCCTGAAGAGTCTGAAAGAAAAGTCATTCATTGTCAATTCTTCTTTCAATGAAGGTTCTGAAAAATTCTCAAACCCACACTGGTCTCAACTTCCCCAGCCCTCCATTTCAAACTCTGAGAGGCAGTTTGACATCAAATAATACTAACAGGCAACTATGGGACAAAAGAATTCGGGAGGCCAAAGCATACCATATTAGATGTCAGTCATATTTAAAGTACAAATATTATAACCACAGAAATTCAACCCACTGTATTATTCCTTGCAGTCAAAGAGCCCAAGGTTTTACCTACAGGTTGTTTGTTTACTAGTAAAACTGAAGAAGGGGAATAGTCCAAGTCTTCATCATTGAACAGATCCTCAGTATTCATTCCAATCGCAGCACCCATATCCAAGCCAAGTTTCTTTTGCAGCAGTTTCCTCTGTCGTGCTATCCTCTCTTTAGGATCAATTTCACCTTGAAAAAAGTTTTTAAAAGAAGAAAGATATGTCAGGTTTCCAAACAGATGCATTACTGAAGACTTGCTCAATGTATACAACATAAGAAAGCCAAGATGTACAGAATTCAACTGTACTTGGCTAATACAGTCTTTTAAAACACATCACACTGACACCTCAAAGACCTTACCTGCTACTCTAACTATACTACTACTTAAACTGACCAATTTTCAAGCAGAAAATAGTGTCCCTGAAATTCATTAAATTACACTTGGTCCACCGAAGGATAAAAAAAATCAAAACAAAAACCAAACCCAACCAAACAAAAAAATCAAACCAACCAACCAAACGAAAAACCCCACCAAAAACTAAAAAACAACCAAGTTTTGACTTGGACAAGAAACTGTACTTTGAAATGAAAAGGTTAATACACTAAAAAAAAAAGCAATGACTGATTCAAGAACTAGCACTTTTTTATTGGGCACATGCATCCTTGTGGGATCTGTTACTTTTGTCAGGGTTTTCAGGGTTGGTTTTGGTTTATTTTAAAGGTTTCTTTTCCTCTTAAACTTTTATCTTCTGTTGGGAGACACAGACCTAAGAAATAACCACCTATAAAACCCCTCAAATGATATTTAATCCCATATCCTGTATTGAGCTAGGCTGAATCTGAACCCATTTTCTGCAGAAACATTCTTCCTTGTAAAATGCACTAGACACAGGTGTCTCCTTTCCTTCTGCCCAACCTAACTTCTGATGGCAACGTAGATTGAAGATAAGATTGTAAAGAGGCTCCAGCACCCTAGGAAAATCAGGTTTATGCTCCAATCTTCTTCTGCGTTAAGCAAGGTTCATTTTGGAAGCTACCTCAAGAGTGTTGTGAAGCTTCAACACTCGTTACCAAACACCTAGACTTCAGGAGCACCTGTATCTATCTACATTAAAAAAACATGAAGATTTTAGCACTTGAGTAGAATAAACCCTCCAAGTAAACCAAAACTTGTAGCTTGTAGAGCTGTCAGACTTCACTCTTTACATGCACAGTACAGGAACCAGTCAAGAGACTAGTTTGTGGGTTTTTTTGGTCAAATATTACCACATAAACTTGCAAGTAGGTAACCAATATCAGCAGAATTTTGGGCTATACACCAGGTTGAGCAATAATTAATAGTTAATTATATCTATACCAATATGTTTGTTACATTGCATTTAGCTGACAGGTAAAATAGCTTCCATTCTCTACAAAGTATTTTTCCTTTCATAAAATCAGCTTAGGAGAAATTGCCAGACTGCTAATTCTAAAGATTATTGAAGTTACTTTACATCCATTCATATCGTCTTACTTGAAAAGGGAAGCTGCTAAAAAACACAGAAGAGAAAGCATTTTCTCACAAGCTAAAAAAAGTAGCAACTAAAGTTTGTTTCATTTTCTTATTTTTTGATATTATATTTTTATTTATTTTCATTCTTAAAGTTATTTATGTGCAATCATACGACACTGGGATAAATATCAGATTTCTATGGACTAAAGTGTTGGGTTTCATTAGAAGAGATGAACCTTGTACAACACCTTATTAATCTAGCATAAAAGATGGCAAGCAATAAATCAGCAGCAAGGCTTAAGAGACAGGACCACTGCTCAAGTTTCAGCAGCCATAGGTTCTGCTCCTTGCTGAGCTACTGATCTTCAGTGTACACTGCACAGAACCCTTCATACACAAGGAACAAGGGAATCAGGGCTATGCAGTCAGATCCTTATCTATAGCTTCACTGGACTGGAATTAGAGTAGGGAAGTACAGTAATAGCAAAGAAGTAGCTTAGATTAAAATAATTCAATGTCATTACACTGATATAAATCAAGCCTCAACTAAAAAGTTATATAAAAATTAGACAAGTCACTTGAAACAAAAGACATCACGAAGGCACTGGTATTTGACCTTCCAACTTCAACAGTCTTGTCACAGTATTTTCATGCAATCTTTCTATACTCGAAACCTTCAAGCTTTTAAATAAGCTGCATTCTATTCTCTTTCTGAGAACACTGTTTAAATGAAGAACCAGTGGTGATAATTCCTGCCCCTCTTAAAAAAGTCTACAGAAACTATACAGAAGCCTTTTTCTGAAAGAGAGCTTTTTCTGCTCTCTTTCAGGTTTCCCACTCTCTTCCCCCTGTACACATTGTAATTCTGTTACAGGGAAAAAACAAACAAACAATACACACACCTTCAACTGTTTAACTTGAGAAAGGTAATGCAAACCACTTATGTTGGGGAATATTTTCTTTTGTTATTTCCTAGCATTCTGAGAATCAATGGATGGTTAGACTCATAAAAGTGCCACAACAAACTTTCGCAAATTATTAAGTTCTCTTGTCTGCAAGATATACCTGATTTATCATCTTGGACTTCAAATTCTGCACCAGCAGATCCAAGAAGAGACGCACCATGTTTTAATAACCGGCAGATATCAAATCTGTCAAAACGCAACCGATCTGTTGAAGGGGAATCTTCCATAGGGCTTTCTGAGCCTGGTTCTAGGTAGAAAATAAAATATTAAGGACAACATGATGAAATTTTTGTTCAAAATTCTGGCAGAAAATTAACCAAGAGCAAGAAATAATTTCTCTCTTCCAAAAGAATCAGACATACAGCATTTTGATTCATGAAGTGCAAAGGCTTCCTTTTCACAGAGACAGATTTTGTCTTAGGTCACTTAATGCACCTAATTGAGTAGAAAAAAATTTCGAAGTTTTTCCCTTGATAAATTTAGCTTTTTTAAATCTTTGACATTGACATAACACTAGGCCTTCTCTATACACATACAGTCAACTTGCAGTTTGAACCACATATGACCCACATAGTTCTATCAAGTACCTCACCAACACTGTAGCATATCCCTGACAGCCAAGCATCCCTGGTAGGGAAGCTGGAGAGTAGTCTTAAGAGGTATGGGGAAAAGTCAGCTAACAAAGGCTGCTGAAGGCAACTATGAGCTCTTCTCAAATCCAACTTCAAGGTACAGTGCAGTTCAACACTGATACAGAACATACTTATTCCTCACAAGGAGTTCTTATTTCCTTGTTATGAATTCACTTTCAAAATATTCCCTCCCTTCAACACGCAAATATTAGCATGTTTTGTGGCCCCTAGTCACATGTAGCTTAGTATCAAAATAGAATTGGCTATTCCCACTTAAACCAACACACATCCTGAATTACAACTGGGAATACAAATACAGTTGTTGCCTACAAGAAATACAGCATTTAGTTTGCTGTGTTTCATCTCATTTATGAAAGCTTGTTCATTTACAGCAGAAGGAGTCAAAGTGCACAAAACATCACACAAAATAAACATCACCTACATTTCATTACACATGTACAAAAAGAGAAGTGATTATTGCAAGCTGAAGAACCTAAATGCAATCAGACACTGTGAAACATGTATTTGACTACTACAAACAGTTTAATTGAAATAAAAGAAACAAATGCCTGCATAGCCTGTCAGCCCTGTTAAATAGTACCTTTTTCTCAAACACACATTATTATCTTTTCAGTTTCATCAATCATCTGATAGGCAGATATCCAAGAACTGGACAACACATTTGAAAGAGGTGCTGTACCCTAAGACTTACAGGTTGCCCAATATCCATGTACAAAACACATGCTAGAAGTAATTCTTGGAACTAGACAAGTGAAATCAACTTCTGTCTTTGGCTGATAGTAAAGTCCCTGTCTGTGGTACAGGGAGTGGAACCAGATGATCTTTAAGATCCTTTCCAATCCAAACTATTCTACATTTCTATAACTAAATTATTAAGTATATGGAAAAATATAGTTTACTGGGAGTCAGAACGGCTCCTGAAAAAATTCAAACACCTTTCATTAACTTGATTATCAATGTCCTTAAACAGCTCCAGCAAGTGGATAGAGAGCACCCAGTGGACACTTAAAAGCTTTTGGCAAGGTTCACAGAAAAAAAATAAATCAAAGGAATCAAGTCAGCACAGAACTGGGGGAAACGTCCTGTTACAAACTGAAAGGGGTTTTAAGATGTAAGTTAGCTTTGGAGTCCTCTGGGGATCAGTTTTGGAACCAATTCTATAACTCTTTAGCAATGAGAAAGATTTCACTATACTTCTCCAAGCACAGAGATGACAATAAGCTCTTGGGTAGCCCAAAGTCACAACATCACTAGGAAATCCAAGGAAGGCATCTCGAAACAGACTAATGGGCAGAGAACTAGATAAGGTGCAAAATTAATAACCTAAACCATATCTACACAACACTGAATTCGGAATTGGCAGTTAACATTCAATACAAATTTTGTAGGCACTTTTGACAGTTTTCTGTATTCACCAGTTCATTGAGTAGTCAAAGCCAGAACAGCCAACTAAGTACCCGGAAGGACATGACAAAGCACATGATTTTGTCACTGTGTAAATATCAGTATTTTAGACATGTAGCTAGACTGTGTGCAGCCCTGTGCATCTTAAGGAGGACAACTAAGAAACAGCACAGACAAAGACAAATGAAGATATTTAAAAGACAAAGCAGCTGTCTTGTGAGGAAAGACTGAAGAGACTGCAACTTTTCAATATGAAGAGATGTTGAAGGAGAGCAAATATGATGGTTTACAAAAATCATAAAGACAGTGGATTAAGGCAAATGAGGAACCTGCTTGTCAAGTTCTATAGCAGCAAACCAGGAGGCACTAAATGAAACCAATACAACATCACCTCAAAACAGATAAGAGTTTTGCTGTTGTTGCTTTGGGGGTATGTATGTATTTGTCTGTCTTTAATTTAAAGTCAGTAAATTTCTGCAACCTGTGCCACAAGGCTGTGAACATAGACAGTACCAATAGGTTTAGACAAAATCACTGACAGTAAGTCCAAAACTCAACAGTAAAAGAAACTAAGATCCCTAACATGACAGTGTCAGATGCAAAGTGAGTACAAATAGAACAAGATCGAGCAAGCTGTCATTTCACCTCCCTCAGAAAGGTGCTTTGAACAAGGGTATGGCAAAGAAAAGGTTCCTGCAAAATATCGTTACAAAGTTGATTGGTTAAAAATTTCACCATTTTACTAGTTATTCCTTTTATTTATAAAAGCTTTATGAGGGTACAGAGCACAAGCACAGGAATCTTTGAAGAAACAAAGGTCAGGCACATCTAAATGTGAACATCTAAAGCCAAAGAGGTTTACTGACAGTCCCACTTACATGCATATAAAAAAGTCTGTGCTCATAAAAAACCAGAATGATACAGTTGCCTTGAAAAGTCTCATATCACAGTCAGTTTGCATAAGATAAACAACGAGTTATACATAATTTAAGGAGCACCTTGTTTTGATCTTGGAGTTGGATTCCACTCAGGTACATTTTTCACTATTGCTTCAACAGCCTGGCCAGCTGCAATCCGAGTATCCCAGTTTGTACTTCTTAAATACACTAATACCTTTAAGGAGAGATTAATAGGTAAATAAAAACTTGCTTAAAATGTACTTCCATAAAATCCATCGGCTGTTATGCTCTATTAAAATACATTTTTAATGCTATGGATTAAGACAACAGTCAAACCAACAAAAACGAAGGTCAGGAAAACAAACCAAGAAATGCCAGCAGCCTTCTCTATATTGCTCATTGCCTGGCAGAACTACTGCCAGAGCCAGACATTAAGAATTTAAGATACATTTAGTCCCATCAGTCAAACTCAAGCTTGATTTCCTCCAGCTAGTGAACAAGGCTCGATATATTTTTTGGTTTAATTTGTTTTGTTTTCTAAAAGGAAACATTCAAAAGAGATTAACAGACCTTAAAACTTTGAAGTCATTTAACCCAAGAAGAGAGAAGTGACCCCAAGAAGAGGGTCACTTCAAGCAATATACACTCTTCTAAACTAATTTATCACTGTCACAGATTTGGAAAAACTATTTCTTTCTCTGAAAGCAGTTTGATATTCACAGTTACTTGGCCACTCTGATACCATCAGTTGTGGTGAGAGCACCTGTTCAATAAGAACAGAATTGAGGTTGCTGAGCCTTACCCAGCTGTCACATACAGACTATTTTTGGTGATTTTACAGGACTTGGCTAGATTGAAGTCTTAAACTAATGGAAATCTCTTTCCACTTTCCAGCCCTTTTAAAGACACGCTGCCTCCTATATTTTTAATGCTTTATCACACAAGTAATAACCTGCAAAGGCAAGAGCGGAAATCTTTGTAAGGCAGAAGAGCTTTCCTTTATAGAGGAAAATCTGAATTTACAGCAAACACTGAATATCATTAGAGAATGCAAAGTGAAACCTCACTTTGTAATCATTTCAAAAGCTGATAAAACAGCAGGTTTAATAGAAGCAGATCCGTAGTTTTCTTCGGTCTCCTACTTTTGGAGAACACAAGACTACCATTCTTTTTCTTCCTCCCACAGAACTCACACCCCTTTAAACCAGTTTTATTCTCATCATTAAATATGAGGAGGAAAAAAAAAAAAAGGCTTACTTTAGATAAGAGATTATTCAGTTCATGAGGATGCAGTTTCACTACTTCCCCAAGTTGCTGTGCAGCTGCTTTTCTTGTTACTGGTGTTGTACCGGTGTCCAGTAAAATAAAGAGACGATCAAGCCTAAACACGATTGACAAAAACTGAAAATGTTACACTATTCATAGTTCAGTTGCCCATTTCTATTAATATTCCCCCACATTTTTCAGTTTATATAACTCAAACAGAAGTGAAGTTTGCCTGAAGACTGTCACTTGGCAGGGTGAATAATGTACTACTTTTCTAATAATAAGCATAGTTGTTCTAAAAGCACGTTTAATTTGGTAAGCAAAAAAAATTAATAGAAATTGTCAGAAACGTTAGTTCAAAAAGTCTGCAATTGTAAGGAAAAAAAATTGTTCCTGTCTTCGTTCTGTGACAAGACATTTTCAATCTTAAAACATAAATGCTGTTATGTTGTAAGTGAACAACATCAAATTCTGTCTGATAGAAAAAGTAGAGGGCTCAACTGCTCCTATCGTGCATTATCACTGTTTCTGATATCATAACTTGTGATCTATAATATCAAACCCTGCTTTTCCAAAATAAGTTTTATTTTTCACATATTTTCTCCCTAATTACCTGGAATATATAAACCCAACCTCTTATTGTATCTACAGCTTTGAAATAATCTGATGCTTCTGTCCTTCCCATGAAATACTGCGATTTAACCAGCAGATCTGTTTTCACAGTAACTCCATACTTAGTGAAAGACCCCAATCATCTATTTTTAGAATAGTTCACTTATTTCTTGTTTAGAGTTACTGAAGAGAAATAAAAGTCTCTGTTTTGACATAGTTATCATGTAAAAAACTATCTAGATGTTCAAATCTATGACTGAAGTTACAAATGTTCATTATTTCCTCCACAACCCCTGGGTCAGTCAGAGATCCAAGGAGTGCTGAGTTTATCCACTGGGCAATAACAAGTTATTACTGAGTCTGAATCTAGAATCTGTCTACAGAGGGCAACTGGAATTGCTCTTTCCAACCTTAATCATAGAAATACTCCTCCAAATATTGCAACAATATGAAATTGGACTTCACACAGCAATGAAGCTAACCTAGATCAGCTTAGTCTGGTACCCCAAACAACCCTTCTTCATACTTTCACAACTAGAGGTATTAGGTTAAATATTCATTAAATTTAAAAAAATTCTAACTCGAAAGCATTTCAAATAATTTACATTTTTTAGGCACACTTCTGATATTTGCCATCTTAGAAAAAATTATCTTCTTCCTACTAGAATAGGTGAGCTCATTTCAATTTCTGGAGATTAACAGTTTCAATTGCTATGATTTACTAGTTAGTAAATTTTTTCCAAGTCACAAAAATTAAACCTCAAATATATCTAACCCAGCAGTTTTATGCGATTAGACAGTCAAGGAGGCAAGAGCTTTACACTCTTCCAAGTTGCTGACAGTGGACTAGTCATGAGAAACATACTGGTATCTGTTATTTACCAGTATTTTTTCTTTAGTACTTCTGGCAGTAATAGCCCAACCTGATTTGCAGCAGTCAGTATTATTCAATACAAAGTACGGTAGCTTTCAGAGGCATCACTGCTTACTCTAACTTCCTTGTTTTCACCTCTTTCCTTCTTCATCTCTCCGTGAAACTTCAGGGTTCCATACTCAAGTTTGCAATTTAGCACCACCCACTCCTTTAACTATCAAATTATCTTTTTTCATCTCAAAGTCAAGCAGAATGTGCAACTTTGACCACTTCCTCAGCAAGAATTCTTCATGTGTCAAAACAGGAGGAAACCACTAAGTTGGCCTACCCTCAAAAACTCAAATTCCAAACTTAGTCAGAACACTACATCTTCACTCCTAAAACCCACAGCTTTTTGAAGCTGTGTTACCTACAAAATACAATTTATTGTTTTGGGGTTTTTTTTTAACCTGAAGTATGCTTGGTTTGTAATTTGTGATTTTAAATTGTAATATGCTTAACTTACACACAAATGCAAATTAAACAAAAAAAAAAATCTTTCAGTTGTCTGACACACACACACACATATATATATATATTCACAAATAGGAAGGTTTCAGCATTCAACCCAGCAAGGTAAGTGGAAGGAGAATTAGCAAATGTAGCTAACAACATCTGACTAACAGTACTACTGGTCATGCTAATCATTCTTTCTTTCTCTTCCCCGGACTCCCTGATGTAGAATTCCCAAACTGTTAATAATTCAAAAATCTTAATAGCTCCAAAATAAGCGTTGGTGTTGCTGCAGCAGAGTATGGCAGAGCCTGAATTCTGTTTGAGTTGGAAGGGTAGCACTCTGTGAAAGTTGCCACCGATCAGTAGTGCTAGTTTTTGGGTTTTTTTTAAATCAAAGCTTTCATTCTGAGTTTCATTAAGAATGAAAAAAAACCCTTAAAAATCCTAAACAAATTACTACTGAGTATCTGCAGTTGGAAAGAAGTTTTAAAAAGTTCTGACAAGGCTTTCATTCTCAGAACATACTAACAGTCTCTAAACTAGTTATTAAAGCAAAAAAGAACTAAGTTTTTTAATGGCATGTGGTTCCTGCCTCTCATTATAGACAGTGCTGTAAGCAGGGCACCATGTGGCTCACATCATTCACAAATGTAACACAGAAGTGTGAAGCCGTGTGGTAAGAGTGAGATGCTCTACAATGCAGATAACATTTTTAATTACTTCATGAAATATTTCAAAGCAGTCTGTCAGAAAAATTGTTCTAAGCCTATGGAAGACAGAAGCAAACAATAGAAATACAGAGAGTACTTTGGGGAAGAAAAAAGATTAAGAAGAAAGATATATGAATTGTTACAAAAAATCTAAATACCAACAAATCTAAAAATTAAATACACCTCTAGAACTACTTTTCCTGGACTTTAACTGCTGTGATCAGAACTTAAAAATACAAGGTCCTTCACTTTTAACTCATAAGCAATAGTTTCGATAATCCTTCTGTCACATTCTAATCCCTCATCAACTACATCTCACCTAAAGGACAGCAACCATACATGACCTCGATGTGAACTCATACCTTATAAGCTCATTACCAAGCACTACCTCATTCAAAGAGGTAAATAAATTCTTCGTCTCACTTCAGAAATTTGAGATTTTCTAGTCCTTGCTGAAGTGTATCACCAAGACACAACTGGAAGCAGCAATTAAAGTTCTTACGATCAGCATTACACTGAAATTAAGTATTTTTCTTCTAAGAAGCACCTCATAAGCTGTTACACTGACATTTCATTGGAAATGTTTCTGACACAAAGACATCAATGCAGGTGCTTAAGAGCAGGCATCCAGTAGCATTTGGGACACTTCACCTACAAAGGAGCCACTAAAACTAACTTAGTGGCACTATCCAGGTACCATGGTGATTCCATCTTCTAGTCACCAGCTTCACATGATCAGCATTAAACCAAGTTAGACACGACCCAAACCTAGGCACAGTCAGCAAGTGCTGCAACAAGTGCCCTGTTCTGTTCTTCAAGCCAATCTGCAGTTCTTTGCTGCCGAAGGTACCACCCTAAACAGAGGGCTGATCTCCATCTGAAGGGACAGTTGTCATACTATTTAAAATGAACCTTATGTCACTCCTGTGGAAACTGGATAATATGGATTTGAAAGCCTTTCAGCTATAGAGGCATTAGAAAGCTAGTAGCTGGATAATCAATGACCAGGTCAAGCTACAGTTATGAACAGCTGTCTTCAAAACAGTGGCAAAAGAAGACGTGTGCAGCTGAACTGTATAAAGATCCCAACTGGCCCAGTGTAAGTATTATGACTGGACTGGGTCCCCAAAGGACTCCAGATGAAAAAATTCTAATGTGTTGCTTTCAATGAGTTGAGGCTTAAAAGGGACAGCAAAGTGATCACTGCTGCCAATGAAGTGATCTGTTTGGACTTCACATTTGTGTGCACCAGCATGTGTAACTGTCCAGAGAGCAATCTCTAGTAGTAAAGGCCAACTGGTACAGAACACTGTGTAACTACCCTAGTGTATCCTCCAACCCATTAAAATTGTGTGACTGTACAAAAAATCCTCAGTGGTGTCGTCCCTGGAACACTCTAATGTCAAGCTCTGCCTAGAGCTCTTTGAAAAACTGCTAGCTAGCACCATCAGAAGGCAAGGGAATACTCCGAGGAGTTTGTCGTTGAAATCAGATTTCAACACCCAAAAGCTTCCTCACAGGCATTATTTCATAGTACAAAAATGGAAAACATCCCTAAATTAAAATTTAGACTTGTCCAGGGTTGACACCACTGTGCAAATTCTAATTGAAATTCTAAGTGAGTTCTAATGGAGAGGCCTGAGCTTTTCTTGTTGATCTGACAGTCCTCTGCTGTCACTTCATCATTTGGTCAAATCCCAGCTTGGTCAGTGTCACAAATCTAAACACTCAAACCCCTACTAAAGCACACATTAACTGTTGATAATCAACTGTCAAATACACAATCAGCCAGCAAGAGGAAAAACACTGAACAGAATTCAGAACAAAAAACAGAAGTGCAATGATACACAAGGGATGGATTGTGATTTTACTTCTCATAGGTAAGTTATAGCCATGAAGGTGGGACTGAGGACAATGGAGAAACCTTGTTTCCTACACAGCAGCTGAAGGAACACCCAGAATAAAACAAGAGCTCCATGACCACACTGGGTCACAGTACTACATGTTGCATATGGAAGCCAACCAAATGCTAAAATTAGTATAATTAATTCCATATGGATTGTATATTCCATGTATGATCTACAGCATTAGGCTGTACCAGTTTTACTTGTAAACTGCTACATACGTATCTACAACTAACTATACACCCCAATACATATGGCCAGTTACATTACAAACGCTATGAGAAAGAATAGGAAATTGAAACAGCTGTCAAGACATACTAATAGAAGAAGTGTATTGATAAGTTTCTTGGTGAAAATTAAAGTTCCATCTGTTGAGGCAGGTTGGCATTCTTAGCAATGTGCAATCCTGACTTTCAGCTTTCACTTCACTCCATTAGAAAGGAGTATCTGAGAAACTTTGGGCTCTATCTCATCTGGGCAGCACTGCACATGCTACTTCTGCTTCCCCCCTTCCCATGACTGTCAGCACTCCCTCCCACAAACAGCAGCACAGTCAAAGGCAGTCGACTGTTCTGGTCTTCAAGTTAATCTGTACCAACAACAGAAAAGTTACACTATTTTCTCCCTCTCTTGATTCTGAACTCCTGTAACCACACTGGTTATACAGCATCTATCTATCTGATGCTTTAGGCACAGGCCTCTAAGTAGCACTGAATACATACTCAGTTTAACTCTTGCTTTTCATGCAAGAACAGCCTGAAGTAATAGCTCCCAAAGAAGCTAAAAACTGAATCAGTTATAGGGAAAGCTTGTGATAACACCAAAAAAGCATTTCTAAAAGATACACAGGGCACATAAAAGATACTTTTGATGCAGTATTTAATTTGTAATGTTACATAAGTAATGATGGCAGCCAGGGCAGACATTTGTTCTTATGAAGTCACAGCCCTACACTTCAAAAGCTGACAGCAATACATGAGGCCTGCTTAGTTCCAGCTTTAGTCTCACAGACTTCTGACATTTTTATTTAAAATTAGGTTTCTAATCTACATATTACCACTTATACACAAATTCACACAAAAGAAATCACTGAAATCTCTAGAAAATAGTATTAAATTTAAACAGACCAAATCATCCTGAATAAGCCGTGAGAGCTGTCATTTTCTTGGCAGTATTACTTTTTCAACTGAAGTATCTTAAAAAGATCACTAGTGAACCACTACAATTGTTCATTTGGACCATGCACTTTGTAAGAATGAAGCTGAAGCAAAACTTCTCACTTCCTTTTTTCCTTCTGTTCCACTATCAAGAATTTTTTTTATTAGCCATGCAAACATTAATACTACTTCATCTATACTTTTAAGACTGAAAACAGAAGCTAAGGTCTACCAAATTAGCTTGCACATTCACAGAAGGAACGCCAACCTTCCTACCCACCTGTCTCTACTCCTGAAGGATGGCATTCATTAGTCTTTTCAGCAAAATATTACCAAACAGATAAACATACACACTGCAACTATTCTGCAACATCTTGTGCCATAAAGTATCTACTATTCTGCTTTTGGGTCTATTTTAAATAGAGGCAGATCTTCAGTCCATGTAACAGCAGGATCTGATCAAACAAGCGTGTATACATATAACGCAGAATTAAATATGAGACTTTTCTGTCAGCAGGTTACAACTATTTACACAATTAATTCTCAGTCTAATTTTGAGCCATTTCAAAGCATTCCCTATGTCTGTTTAGATCTCTTGAACAGACTTGGGTTTTGAGAAAAGTTTTCAATTGGTCAGAGAGCAGAAACTAAACTTTCCTGGGAAAACAACCACTTGATAATTTACTGTTTTGTCAGTGCAAAACTACTCTGCCCCCCACCTCCAAAAACCAATTATTTTTAAAATATGGCTTCAAAATAGAACTACCACTAATGAAACTGAATCAGCTTCTTCCTCACTCTCCAGACTTGCACAGTTACTTACTTTTTTTTTGATAGACCAACATAATACTTCATTGTTGATGACTAACTATCTAGAGCAACAGTGCAGATCTCTTCAAGTAAATGGAATTGGTAGAGAAGCTGGACCACCTACACCCTTTATAGAAATATACACATAAGTGCACAATTACATGTAGTCTGAAAGGAAAGGACCTTTGAAGTTCAATGTTCTGAAGTAAAAGGTGAAGAGAATTTCTTTTATTTACAAAAGCAGCACTGACACTGTATCAGTGTTCCCGTGGTCCCGCTGCAGAAATGTCCATTTATCAGGAGTTGCTGTATAACTTCAAAGGGACACAGACGGGCTTTGCTGTATCTATTAAAACCATAGACAAAGACAAATCTACACATTATCACTGCTTACAACTACAGCAACAGTGGTGTTCATCAGGAATCACCAAGACGTTACAGCACTCCAAAATGTGTATTTCTGGGAAAATGAAACAATTCTATAGCAACTCACCAGTATTACAGCACCTTTACTGAAGTTCTATACTTTATGTTCAACTTGTGTAATATTTGGATTTTAAAACTGCACTCTGAAGCTATATCACACTATTATTAACACACCAACTTCTTTAGTGCTCCACACCGAACCAAATCTAAATCAGAATTTTCCTTTCAGTTCCTGAACAGGTGCTAACTACATCTTTGCACAGAGAACTGCTGCCTTCCGCTAAAGCAACTTTTCAGTAACTGAGACAAAAACCAGCCCTTCCAACAGACACAGCCTCAGCGTATACCTGGAAAGCTCCATCTGACATTCCAGTTAGCCCCCATATCACCCGTACATCAGCAAAGTTACTTGAGCAGACTGACCAGATCTAATGTAATTGAAATACTACTCTATTTTACATGATGACTTTAACATACACAGTAGTCTTATAACAGCAGCCCTCACCACTTCCACTTTCTTACGGACAGATTTGGGGGAGGAGGGAGAAAAAAAAAAAAAACAACAAGCATGTAACAAGTTGATTACAAAACAAGAATAGACTAAAACAATGGGATACTTCGTAGCAACTATAAGGCTCAAAATAAAACACCTGCCACTAGAAGTCTTGAAAGGTGTATTGCTGCCAAAAATTTTGATGAAGAATAGATTTCCATTATAAACATGCACACAGAATAGCAAACTTATTCACACGCAGCTTCAGAAACAGAATTTACTTTTGTGATAGCACTTTGGAAGTACAGAGATACTACCAACACGTGACTTGCAGCTAATCTATCACAAGCTTAATTTGGATTTATGGTTTCCTTTCAACTATCCTGTTCGGAAGCTTAACGCGCCCATTTCACATACATACACACGAGAAAGAAAAAAAAGAAAAAAGGCAGGAATTTGTACTCAGCGTTTTTTATAAAACAGCTCTGTTAAGACATACCTCTGTATCTGTGAATGCTTTAAACGCTGGCACACCCCAGAGCACATGTGTGTAAGCAGATACTGCCCAACATCTTGAGGCAGAGCCAGAATACACTAATCACTTTTCTCCACGAAACTCTAATTTTTTTTTTGTAACTTCACAACTAAAGGCTCTGAAAGGCAAAAACGGTTTCTTGCCAGTTTTTGAGACTCAGTACCGTAACCGCCTATTCCCTAGCAGTTTAACCACCCTGGGAAGGACTGGCCAAAAAAACGAAGGTGTCGAATGCAGGAGGAAACCCGGGACGCCCCAGGCAGAGCCCCTGCGGCCCGGGGAAGGGAGGGGGGCATGGGAGTCATCCCAGGCCAAGCAGCAAACCCGGGCGCCGGAGCACGCAGCCACCCCCGAGCCCAGCGGAGCGGCCCCGGCGAGGCCTCCGCGGGCTCCCCAGGCGAAACGGGGTGGA
>VZRE01006406.1:787188-817218 GCA_013396775.1 Cephalopterus ornatus | reverse complement strand
CGGGGCGGCGACGACGCGGGCGGGAACGGCGCGGGACCCTCGGAGCGCCCGTTAAAGCCTCGATTCCCCCATCGCCGGGGCGAAGCCCAATGCCTGGTTTTATATGAGCAGCCATCTTGTATTTATTCCCTTCCTCCATGAGAGCCGCTTCCTGATTGGCAAGGGCGCCCAGCCGCAGCCAATGGCGGGGGCGCTTCTAAGGGGGGGNGGCCGCACTGAGCAGGACCGGCCATGGAGCCGCCGGGCCGACTGGGGGGGCGCCAGCCGCCGCCGGGGCGTGCCATCTGCGCGGCGGGGGGCGGGGGGGCCTCAAAAGAGAATGCCCCAGTCCGCCACCCAAAGTGGAGAACAAAGGCACCAGAACGCGACGTAACGAGCGTTTCTTCCCGGTGCACCGGGTGGTCGCACTTCTGCCCTGCCAGCACTGCGGGGGAGGGCGGCCGCGTGCTCGGCGAGCTCGCGGAGCACACCCCCCAATTGCCGAAGTCCGCCGCCCCTCGGCCATGCCCTGTGCTGCGGCGCGAACGCTTTGGGCCGCGGCAACTACAACTCCCGGCGTGCCCCGCGCCGCGGCCGGGCCGGGCCGGGCGGACTCGCAACGCTCGTGGGTGGGCGCTGCCGCGGAGCCCCCGCAGTGAGGGGCTGGCGGACTAATAGGGGTTGTAACACGCAAGGGTTTATTAACCAGCAGCAGCCGGTCACCCCGGGCACCGAAGGGGTACGTGGCCCGGCCCAGCCACTGCGGCTCTGCGAGCGGCCGCGGTCCTTTCCGCTTCCTGCCGTGTCGGCTGCCGGTAGTGCGGGTCCCGCGCGCCCCGGGCGGTGCTGAGGGATCCCCGGGACCCCGCCCGGCAGCGCCCCGAGCTCTGGGGGCAGCCAGGCTTTCCAGGTGCTTGCTATCAACTTCCATCTGATCCAGTCTTAAGAAATTAGCCTTCGATTAATCAGTTGAATTAATGGTCCCAGACGGGGACATAAAGTTAGCTGACGTATGTAACCTTTCATGTGATAAGCTGGAAACACAATAATAGTGTTTTCTTTCCTGTAAGCCATGGCATAAACTTGAATAAACGTGAGTTTCCATAACGCTGTGTGATAAAGGTTTTCCCCTGAAGCCGGCTGAGGTGTGTGTTTCAAGCCCAACCTTTCTGTGGGGATTTCTGCTGCCCCAGCCTTTCTGGATGATCCCCCTTTCACCGGGGTAGTTGACTCTTCATGTATGGGTTGGCTCATTCCTTGCCCACTAACACAGAATTCCAAACAGACATACTAATGCCGTCTGTGTGATTACTGTCTTTTTACAGTTCTATAAACAAGACACTGGTACAGTGTCACTTTCAATCTATTCTTATCCACGCAGGTCCACCCCATACTTCAGTCCTCTGTAAAGTTTGCCCCGGGTGACTTTCCTGCCTGTCCCTGGGCTGGGAGCTGTGTGGTGGCTGGGAACTGGCATTACAGTGACCCCAAACACCAGCAGTGTGAGTCAGCCTGAGGCCTCTGCAGCACAGAGAGTGGCCAGAGCAAACCACACATTCATTTTCCAGTGGCAGACATAGTTTTTGTCACAGTGCTAGACCCAATGACCCCGATAACGCCTTTTCCCTGTCATGGCTCTGACGCAGTAACTACCTTCAGACACCTCGATGTGCCTCCTACAGCGGAATACACACAAAAAATAAGTGGGCTTAGCTGGAGGCCAAAAGCCTCTTACCGAAGTACTCCAAAAACTATGCACACCTTTTCCTTTCTGCCATCCTTTGGCCTCATGTGTTGCAGGTGTCTCTGCCTGGGTCCCTGGCCATGATCCGAGGCACATGCCTACTCATGTCCCATGTTTTCACATGTACAAGTTTTCACAGGACGGGGTGCCTGCTATTTAGCCATGTGGTGGGGAGGAATGACAGGGAATTGGAGTAGGGAACAGCAAGGAGCAGGCTGAGGGTGGAGATATTTTTGTTGCATGTTCAGTGCTGTTGTCATGGATGTATAGCAAACATCCCTGATAATATTTCTGTGTTTGTTTAGCCAGGTATCAGCAGTAATCCTGTCCTGCTGTGGGCATTATGGAAATGATCCTCAGGTGTTATTTCCAATTCTAACACCCTATTTCCTCTTGGATTCCTTAAAAATATTTTGGGCATTGCTTTAATAGCAGTTAAGGCAGAGGGCACATCAAACATGCAATAAAATCTGTTTTGAACAACTCCACAGAGGTTGTCCTACCTGATTAAAATAAGTGCAGGGAAAATATTGGTGGTGAGTCTTAGGCTCTGAGTACTTGCAGAAATGATGACAAACTGCAGTTCCAGCAAAACAATCTGCAAAAGACAGAAAGAATGATCTGTTATTTACATAATAGTAGGCATTCTGGACTGAAACACAATTCATTGAAGTTTCACACCACATATTTTTGTATTTTGATGTGACATTTATGTAAAGCATGTTGTTACTTAACTATTCACCTGTATCTTGTGCTCAATCCTTTTCCTACACCCTAAGAAAACCAATTCTTTTTCTGTGCATCTGTTCACCTGCTCTGTAAGTCATATCAATTCTTTTTGCATATTTGTTTTTTGACCCATTTTTCAAGGAGTAGCCATGTATTTTCTTCCTTTTTCTTCTTCTGTTAAAAGAATCCCCTCTGCAGATCTGTTCTGTGCCAGTGTATTCTCTCAAACCTGTTCCTATATTAGATAAAACTTAGTAATTTCAGTTGATATGTTATGATCAGTATTTCCTGCATTCATGTCAAATGTCTTCCTCCTCCTTCCGCATTCACCTGTGAACTCTTGTTGCTTAGTCTACAGATTCATAGTGACTGCAGCTTTCTTATGTGCTCTGTCTGCTGCCAGGGCCCAGGGAAAAAAATGGTGCAGTCCCCAAGTGCTAGAGCTGTGCAAAGAGCAGATGACAGAGGCACAGTTTTTCAGGTGGAATCCCTTGTGATTAGACCTGACATAACATAATCTTCTACATGTTCTAGTCTTCTATTTTTATTTTTCCAGATGGTTTTTGTGTTCTGAAGTTTTGTAGATTTGTATTGCTTAGGATCCCAGCAGCCTCTCTGTAGTGGTAGGTATAACCTTTGACGCCTTCTAGTCTGGTAAAGATTATTTTCATAATAGTTTGCACACATTTTAGTGTCTACCTTATTTGATTTCTGAATTCCCTTGGAAGTCTTGTCTGAAGACAAGCTAGTCTTAGACACTTGTCACTGCTTAGCAGTTTGTTCAGACATCTCCTCTGCTGGTGTCTTAATCACTATCATTATTTTGATAATCTGGGGGAAAACTTCTCTGAGATACATTTATGTATTATGCTCTCATGCAGGTAAATTGTGCAGGTTCTTTGCAACATGTGTTTCTTAATGGTGCTTTCTGTTCTAAGATCTGCAAACTGACCAGTTACCTTGTAGACTATTTCTAACATACTTTAAAATTCTTATTTATTTTTATATATTTAGCTGTTTCTTCTTCAGGTATTATTTAATCTTTCTTGGTTTTATTTGAGGTTTTATCTCTGTAGGTTAGGCCAGTCTTTACTGGTGTCACTAAAATCAGATTTCTGATTGCTGAAGGATTTATTTTTTTCTTGAATAATCTCGTTTCTTGCTAATTAATACTTTTTATTGCTATTCAGCTTAACTTTTATTTAAAGGTGTATTTATTTTCTTATCATCTAAGCTTCACTAGTTTCCGTGCCAACTCTCAGATTTTAATGGTCTTATTTTTACTCCAAGGAGATTTTTTACTATCTGCGTAACCTTCTTGAAAGCCTGTTAAAAAATGGCTACTTGTACATGGCCTTCCTTTTGAGTTCTTCTCCGTAAGTGATGGTGGCTGGAGGCTGGATGCTGACTGACAGCTCTTGTAGCCTGAAAACACCTCAGAGATAGCAATGAAATGCTGAATTCTGAGAGCCAAATCAGGGCGAAGGGACTGCTACTCACAACACGAATCAGCAACGTTTGTGAAAAAAATTTGATGGGCTCCCATTTCTCAACATCAAACAGGATTGTAATAACCATCAGTTAGTGAAAATCACCAACATCTAAAAGGTTCCAAATGTCATCAGGACTGTGTAATTACCTCATTAGATTTCACTACCTCTGATCATATTTAACATTGTAAATTTGGGACAATTTTCCTGAATGAGAGGCTCCTGATGTGATAAATAGAGAGAAAAGAAACTTGTGATTCCCTTTTGTGATTTTGTGTTCCCAGGGATTTTATCTCACGAGATGGCATGGACTTGTGTTGCTTCTTGTCCATTTCCATTTTAAACAGATATTCTGCACAACTGATCAACCTTGTTGTACAAGGTTGTACAACCACCTTGTTTTTGTTAGCCATGGTCTGTAATTTCTTCAGCATTTCGTTCCTTGTTCCTGAACTTCTCGTTTTCTAACTCTGCTTTACTTTCCACCCTATCTTACAGCAGATGAAAACTTAAATTACTGATAGCCTTTGGGTACTCTCTATGTGTAAAAACTGAAAGTTTCTTAGTTTTGTCTAGCTGTTATCCAGGCTCCTAATTTAAATAAATATTTTGTAGTTTGGGTACTTCATTGTTCCTGTGGTATATTTTTTAGGAAAGGGTATTATCTATCCACTTCATAGAGTTGTTCTTTTTTCCAAACAAACTTCTATATTTACACTTAAATCCTCCCTCTTTTGACCCCCCTCTGCATGGTGTTATTAGAAACTACACCACTTTCTATGTCAAGAAAGTAACTAAAGTAAATGTACATTCACTAAATCCATGTTATAAACTCTGAAGTATTCAAAAATTAACAATAGTAACTCACATGGACAATTTCATCTTTATACCTGCTCTCTCACTAACATTTAGGAGAGTGGAGATCTCCATTTATATACAAAAAATTATATATATGTTTATAATGCACATATATATACATTTATACAGATATACATACAGATGTAAAAATGAATTTAGTATTTGATATCCAGAAAGAAGACTGAAGGGGAGAAAAGCTAATTCCAAGTATATGTGGCCTTTTTTGGATTAAGGTAACAGGCAAAAATGAGCCACAGTTAGAGACAAAGAAAAATGGAAATAATGAAGTCAAACTCTTCCTATAAATCTGCAGGTCTTTCTACATATGCCCGTGAAAAAATGCAACATGAAAATAACACGAGAGAAGGAATTTATTGAGTTTTTCTATTATCTAAGCTTGTGTGGCCTTAAGGGGGTTTTTTTGTTTATTTAATTTCAGTAGTCTAATTGTCCTCTTTTTTTTTCATGAGCTAATGCAAGAGGGACATTAGCCTGTGCTGTTAAAAAAAAAAAAGTGCATATAATTCCAGTGTGCACAAACTGAATACAAAGAGCATAAATAGAAAAGCACCTCTGTCATCAGGGACATAAAGATTCAGAAACACACTATAATGCTGAATAAACAAGGCCAGAGGTTTCACATCTAGTCCAGCTCTTTCCAAAAGCTGTTGCTTTTCAAAGATAGAAAAGAAAGCTAATCTGTGGCCATCATCACAAGTTCTGCTGCAGTTAATGAGTTTAAATTAGATTTAAAAATAAGTCTGGTGGTTATACACTTTGCTCTCTATTTTATTATAACTACTGTATTTAAATGATAGAAAACAATGTTTTTCTTTCATTTTAATTTGCAAACACTGTTTCTCAGAATATGCTTTAGGCCTATTTTTGACATGTAATGTGACAATCAGAATTTACCATTCACTGTATACCAGAATTGCTATAAAATAGCTACAACATGATATGTTGGTCCTATTTTCATTTGGCATGTGCAGACAAGGATCAATCAGCTCTAGCATTTGGATATACCAAAGTTTATACTTTCTTTCTTCTACTTACTTTGTTCATCTTAAAGATGGACTGAGAAGTGATTAACAGATATTAATAACACCTTGTACTCTCTTATCTTCTCCTTTAAGGGTTAATTTTGCTGTATAGACTTTTGTTTGGTAGTATAACTCTGAAAGCAAAAACCTTTCTCTTTGTGTTAGAAGAGGTCCTTTGAAGAACTACATGGGGAACATCCTTACCTGTGTCAAATTTACCAAGTTCATCTGTCTTGGGGGCTTTTTCATTTTCCTTTGTGGAACATTCAGTCCTGAGTGTTCCTCATAAAGGCATAAAATGTCTCCTGCTTTCAGTATGACTGTATTGGCTTGCTTGTTGTACTTATAGAGGCAGTTACTGGAGATTTGTTTGTTACATTTTAACTACACTCTAAGTTTTGTGTGATGGGTACAGTAACAGCAACATTAGTGTGTTTTGATGCTGTCCTGAAAGTGTGAGATAGGACAGGCGTGTACCTGTAATAAACAAATTGGATTTTATTCTTGGATTCCTCAAATTATGGGATTCTTGACACCCACTAAAAAATGAGCGTGTTTTCAATGTGTGAAACAGGTTTATGGAGTAGTTTCTTACTTGCTTGTCTGAAATTCTCATTGGATTCTACAGGGAATATCTTCAGAATATTATACTACACATAGACTAGCATTAAAGCTTAGAGAGAAGCCTTAATTAGTTTTAAGCTCCCACATGACTTTATTGAAGGATTAGAGGTCTGAGTGCTCCTGTATTTTTTTGATAACTGTTATTTACATCAGCATGGTGCTCACACAGAGCCACAGACACAGCTTACAAGACCCAGATAAGAAGTTGCCAGGAACTCTTCCAGCATGTGCCCTCTTTTTATGCTCAGTAATCTTTCACCAGCTTTTAACACATGCATCTTTTGCACATTTCTTCCCTCACACTGATAACTCTCTCCCCGACACTTTAATTTTCATTTTCCCTTCTCCTTCATTTTCCTTTTTTTTCTTAAGTATTTATTTTCCTGTTCTCCTTGCATTGTTTTCTCATCTCAGGAGAACAAAGAAACAAGTTGCCTCCTCACCTTGTTCCTTTTTGTCATCTGCTTTTTCTGGCTCCCCATAAGAAGAAGAAAGGGATCTGCAGGTTTGGCAATTGCTGTCCACTGGAACTAGTGAAGCACAGTCTGCTGACAACCAGAGCAACTAAGAGTCAGAGGAAACAAGCTCTAGTGGTTGATAACAGCGTGGAAGCTATTGCTTTCTCTTTGTACATTTTAAATAAACTGCTCTTCACTGTGGCCAGGGATTCATATCCCCTTGCTAAATTCCAGATGAAGGATACATTCCTTTTTTCCCGGGCAGTCTGTAAGCCACAAATGATTTTTGGGTATCTGCATTTCTGGATGCTTCACATAAGATGTCTTAAGGTAAGAATTGATCTTCAGAAGCTATTGCTCAGGTCATTGAACTGCTGGTCCTAGCACACTGGTTGTAGTAATGCATCCCAAATTTGAAGTGTTAACACATCACTGATCATCTCTGCACATGAAAAAAAAAGCCTGCAGCTTGCTAGCAGTTATTTTTGAGGCAAACGAACAGGAAAGCATCCTAACTGTACTTGTGGTTCCTTGTAGGTCATTTACCTTTTGTCCCCACTGAGAAAAAGAGTCACATGCAAACCTTTCTAGCCCTTTTTTAGATAGCTGTTTATTCTCCACACAGAAAACTAAATTAGCTGTACATACAGTGCAGGTTTCTACACATAAATTCAGTCATGTCCTTGTGTTCTGCTTTTCTGTTGGAGCTGACCTCTCTTTTTCCCAAGCCGTTCTCAGGATTCAGCCTCCTGAATAGAGCTCATGTAAAAAACCCTTGTTTTCCAGGAACCACCAGAACATTCCCTAACTCAGGATGATCATACCTCAGGGTGAAATGGCCCCAGGGCTTCACCATCTGATAAAAATCTGGCCTCCAATGAAAATATGACTTCAGGACAGCAACAGAAAAAGAAGTTTTCTGAGAGTTCAGAAGAGTTCAATAGTTATTTATATTAGAATGTTACAACTCCTTAAAATAATTTTGTGCTAAATCCGGATTTTCTGTATTCTTGTGTTTTTCTTCAAGATCTCACACTCAGAGCAGCGCGAAACCAACACTGTCCATTGAAGTCTGGCTTTTTATTGCTCTGTGATGCAACAGCTATTTCTAGGTTTGCTGAGAACATAGACAAAAAAAGACCAAGATTTTATGACCTTTTTGTAGAACTGTAAAATAAATGAAAGTGTTGTGGGTTTTTTTATGGCCGCCACTGTAATACAATACTCGGTTACAAAACAAGAAAACATTTTATTTCATTTAATTTCATTTTCCACCATGTGGATTCAATTAGCAGTTAAATACTACAGATGTGAATATACAGTGATGAATCAGCTGTGGAATTTGAGATAAATGTCATTTGGAGTTTGTAATGTATTATGTGGGCTTAGCTCTGCCTAATTCCATTAGGAACAATAGGGTGGAAAACCTTATCCTAAATTCTAAACAAATACATAAATAAATATACAAATAAAACTATGTCTATTTTCATATAGTCTTCCCAAAACCATTTGTGGAAACATGTCTACTAATGTTCTTTGAAAAAAGAAATCCAACATAGGTATGAAAGTGACATTTATTTTGTCAGATAACAGGAATAATACCATCAGATTGTTGGCATCTGAACTCTCAAAGGGTCCTGCAGGAACTGACAGGCGCAAATAATAGCTAGTGCTGATCCTAACTCCTCATGCCACATTTCTTTCTTCTCTGAGCTTTCCAGTCCATCAGCTTTTTGTCTCTCCAGTCTCAAGTAGCAAAGGATTGATTGGAGGGTCACTTCAATCCTAAATAATAAACCCCAAAACAAAAATATGAAGGGGAAATATTTGCTGCTCTTTATTCACTTTATGAATACTGCATACATGGTATAAAAAAACCCCTTCAAATGTTTGCAGTATCAGTCTGTAATTCTTAGGGCCCTGCTGCGGAGTACCAGGAAGGCTGGGGTTTTTTGTTGATTTTTTTAAAGGATCTCGCAATATAGTAGCCCATGTTGCAGATCTTCCTTGCCTCCAAATAAAGAAGCCTAGATAAGAATTCTCATCTCACCCCTAATTAAGGGGGAAAAAAAGGCAAGTGAAGAAACAAAGGCCTGTTCTTAACATTTAGTGCTGAGTTCCACAACAAGTTTATATAGACAGAGCTTCATTCCTGAATGAAGCTCACCATCAGAGACTTAATGGGAAATACAATTGACTAGCTGCTCTGACAATGAGAAAACTATTTACTTTGTACAATGAACAAAGCCAAAGTTGTTCTACCAGTTGCACAGGCAGTGAAGCATTTGCAGTTTGAATTTATACCCACAGAATCCTTTGACTTGGAGAACTTTTTGCTGTGTTACAAAACAACAGGAGTTGCAAGATATTCCACATGTTTCACATCTAGTTATTTTTTAGTACAGAGCCATGAATTCAGATACCTGGGTTTTACACTGCTGCTAAAAGACAAAAAGCTTTGTGGGTTCTGGCTATGAACACAGGGGGGTTTTAAAGTTTTCCAGTGTATTCCTACACCCTCTTGCTTGATGCTTTGCAGCTTTGCTGCTTTTGAGTGTCTTAACTGTATGACTTAACTATCTTGCATTCATTTTAATTATCTTAATGGTCTGCCTTTATCCTTATTTATTGTGATGCCTTTTATAGTAATGCCTATTATAGTAACACTGGTTTTCATCCTATGGACTGATATCCACAGTAGGAGCTGTTGGTAATACTGTGCATTACTTACTGTTTGTTGCAGTACCTCTGTGAGACCCACTGAAGAGGCAGTTCAGAGGAGACTGTTCAATAAATGACTCTTAAAAGGAGTTATTCTTCTATTCTGATTACGTTGCTCTGCTGTGCTGTAAGAAGAAACTAGTGAAAAACAGAGCTGGAGAGTAAGACAGGTATGACTAACGAACAAGGAGGTGTAAGAATACAGGCACCGCTGGCCTTGGCCAGTTGAGCTGACCCACAACCCACCTTATTTGGATTTGTTGCTGAGAAATTGGTGAAATTTACCTGCAGTGGGCTATTCTGAAACATAGATACCCTATGGGAGCAGGGAAAAGTATACAATCAGGATGGGATATTCAGATTATTGAAAAGCAAGTCTGACATTTAGAGTGTTCAAACTCCATTTACTTCCATGTTTTTAGCAATCTGGAAAAATTCTGCTGTGAAAAAGAGTGCAGCTGGCTCAGTTCAGTTGGTGGTACACAAAATATGGAATTAAACTCCAATGCTGCAGCGACTGTTACCAATAATTTAAACTGCTGTTTTCAAATTAAAGGAAGAACTGATTATAACTTTGCTTTGTTCATTTCTTAGTATTTTTCCCATAATTTCAGTGCTACTCTACCTGATAATGCAGTGTTTTATTATGACTTTTGCACCTGGAAATCACATACATTTTGAAGAACTGCAAAACAAAAGACAACCACAATCACTGAGAAAGTTGTTTGTTTTAAGGTACAGGGTTCCAATTTCACTAAAAGGAAGGACTACTTTAATTCCATGTGTACCGAGACCTTGTCTCCAGCTACACTTAACAAGTACACCTTAATAAATTTAAAGAACCAAACATCAGTAGAAGCTAATCTTACAATAGAGACCAGTTCTCTACTACTGAAATTTGCATTTAACTAATTTGTTTTTTAAAAAAAATGGTCCACATACAAAGGAAAATGGGTAAAAGTAAGTCTGAGTAAGCTGAGCAAATACTGTCCTTCTCACTCAGTTCCAGTTGTAGTGGTCTCGTGGAGGTAAATCATAATGTGATCTCTCTTCCTCTTCAGGTCCACAATCGAGTGGCAGACCATAATTGTAATCAACTGTTACAACTGGTAATCTTTTATTCTGTTCCATCTTTCTGGGAGTTTCACCTTGAAAAGGTTTTCTTTCATAGTTTATTGAACTATCTTCTTGATGTACAGATGAAGATGGGTGCATTGCTTGTGAAGAGTATGGTGCAAATCTATTTTTTCCTCTACTAAATTCCTCTGAGGGATGCATTCTCCTATTGTCTTCAGGACAGTTTGGTCGATTACTGCAAGAAGAACAAATGTGAACAGTGAAATTCTTAGAAATAAAACAGTTGATTTATTGTTATTGGCCACCACTAGAAATTAAACATGTAATGTTGAAAGACCAATTCAAACCCTCATTCTTGTTTTTACCCCCTAAAATCCTATGGATGTTGCAAACTTTTTTATAAGAATTTTTCAGTTCTAGTGACTCAAATTACAGCTCTTTATAATAAGTAATTCTACTCATAGATGTTTTGTTTCAAGGACTGTTTCTAATTAAAATTACCTGTTTACTGAGGGTATTTTTACCTCAGGGCCATTTCTGTTCCTAAGCCTATGTTTTCATTCTTATGAATAATACGTAATAACAGCTCTCTAGTACATAGTCTCAACAGGCAAATAATATGCCTAAGATTTTAATTATCAATTCTTCTGCAATAGAATACTTTCTCTCCTACAAAATACATGTGGAAGGATCTAAAAATGCATATACAAAATATATTTTTTGTTTTAAATTCTATTGACTTTTAAGTACCTTCCTTACTCTGTAAAAGAAGTGGTGTATAAAGCAAATTCAAAACAATCTTTATAATTTTAAAATTTTCTCCCTCACTGAACCACAAATTCACTTAGACTGGAAAGGGTCTCTAGAAGAACCTTGGGTCACCTCAAAGTAGGTCTCATTAAATGAGTCTGTGCAGGGGCTATGTCCATTCTTACGATCTTAAAGGATGTGGATTTCACAGCTGTTCTGGGCAACCTGTTTCAGTGTCTGACCATCCCTCACAGTAAGACTCTAACTTGTTGTAAACTGCAGTTAAGATTTAACTATAGCATCTATATTTTCCCCTTTTTGCTTGCTAGTACTGGCTTTTCGTATTTTGTAGTGCATTAGCTTGAACTGGGCTTATCATGGGATTTACACAATAATCACTCTCAAAACTCAGTGTCAGTGGACCACAAACTAGTCACGTTATTTGCTCAGTGTTAAGATTCAATGGCTTAAACTGCATTTAAGCAAATATATTAACACAGATTTTTATGCTGTGCAGGTAATTTGTATTTTCTAGCTGGGAAACTGCAGTAGAAAGGTAAGTCATAAAACAACGTAGAATATCTGATATTTACCTGTAATTTCTGTTAAAGTCATCATTATCAGACCCATAATCTCTGTGAAGTGAAGGAGATGAGGAGAAATGAGGTTCTGGTATATTTTCATGGGAAGAAAAGGACTGACTTCTGCAAATAACCAAAAGAACTGCATGTTAAGAAGACTGCAAATGATTGTAAGATTTTGAAAAAAAATACAACCTATCAAATTAAAGATAATTTTACTTTTAATAAAATTGACTTAAAATAAAAATTATAGTGATTGTATTAACACCTTAAAATGGTATGCTTCATTGAAATGACATCCTCTGTTTTAGCTGTACAATGGAAGAAATTAATTCAAACTTTACTAGTTCAACTGATATCTGAAATACATTCTGAAGTATTAAAAATAGTTTGAAATACATCAGAATACACTAGGTTTATTGGTGTATCACAAGTAAGTGATATATGTATTTGTGAGAATATGATGCAAGTTCTGAAGCAAAAGGATTTCTAACAAATTATGAACTCATGGAGTAAACAAATGCAAGTCAAACTTCCTTGTAGCACTGCTGTTTATCTCTGTTTGGCTGAGGGCACAAATAAAATTCCTTACCCTATTCTGTTTTGAGGATTGCTTTTTAAGTATAAGTTTCTATACAAAACAAAGCAGGACAAAGACTTTTGTTTCAAGCTGACTAAAAAGGTAAAGGAAATACAAACTTTAAAGAAGCAAACCTAATTTAGGAAACGCTGGCTTTCAAAGATGCAAGACTTCAGCTTATATCAAACCCTTCCATAAGTCAAAACAAAGTGTTAATAAACTGATCATTTATATATTATTTTAAAAGGATGATTAAGTGATTTAAAAATAATTTATTTTAAAAAATATTTGATCTGAAATTTAATTTCAAACTGCCGAGGTTTACAATTTTATTCTCTAATTCTGGTTTTCAGCTCAAGGATGCTTTACCTGTCTGAACACCATTCACGTGGCAAGTCATTGTGACCTGGATGCTCATGAAAAGGTCTTGGCCTTTGTGCGTGCCCTTTATTAACATAATCAAAATCTTTTAACTGAGTCTGTTCCTGTGAGCCATCATAAGGCTGATGGTCATGAAAAGGTCTGCGCCTTTGTCCAGGGCCTTTATTATCATAATCTTTTAGCTGCATCTCTCTTTGTAAGTCATTGTGAGGCTGGTGATCGTTGAAAGGTCTCAACCTCTGCCCACAACCCCTTTTAACAAATTCAAAATCTCCCAATTGCATCTGTGGCTTTAAGTCATCATGTGACTCATAGTCATGGAAAGATCTTAGTCTTTGGCCAGGACCTCTGCTGACAGGATCTAACTCTTTTAACTGCATCTGAGTCTGAAATTCATCACGAGACTGGTGGTCATGGAACAGTTTTTGTCTCCGGCCATGGCCCCTGCTACTGAAATCAAAATCCTTTGACTGCCTGTCTTCCTGCAAATCATTAGGAGACAGATGATCAGGAAAAGATCTCTGCCTTTGTCCACGGCCTCTGTTAAAGTCAATGTCCCTCGACTGCCTCTCTGCCTGTAAATCATCACAAAACTGGTGTCCATGAAAAGGTCTCAAACTTTGTCCAGGGCCCTTGTGACTGAAGTCTAGGTCCTTCAGCTGGGTGTCTTCTTGATAATCATCATAAAACTGGCGATCACTAAAGGGTCTTTGTCTCTGTTCTGGTCCCCGATTGTAGTCCCAGTTTCTCATCTGCATTGATGCTCTTAATTGATCCTGAGTTTGGTGGTCATGAAATGGTCTTCGTCTTTGTCCAGGGCCCTTATTAATGAAGTCAAAATCTCTCAACTGTATCTGTCCTTGCAAATCATTGTGAGAGCAGTCGTCATAAATTCTTAATCTTTTCCCAGACCTGTAAAGAAGTTTTTGTCTTAAACAGAACATCATACTTGAAAGTGCTACAAAGCATTAATGAAAACAATTCCTTTTTAACCAAGAATTTATATGAAAGACATTGCAAATAGGAAGGTATCAGAACCAGTAAGAATCCAAACTGTAAGTAAGATTATAAAACCTGCAATGTCAGAGCAGAAGCTGTGACAAACATTCAGTTGTAATTCTATACTGCTTGTTAAACAGGCAAAACCAGTGATTCAAAATTAATTAAAAATAACTGCAGATTATTGTAGAATAATAAAGGACAAGCAAAGTAAAACTAAATTTTTGTAAGTGAACTAATTACAGACTTCTAACAGCATACACTCCCTTTCTTTCTTTTATCTTGCCATTGTTTTGTCAAATTCTGTACATATACTTTACATGAGTAGGCTATATTCATAAAATCTTTGAGTATCTGTAGTATTCTCAGTAAGAAACAATTATATTCTCCCTTGCGGGGGGTGTTGGGTTTTATTTCCATGTTTCAGCCTGTTACCCCTGAAAATCTTCATTTGGGAACCGCTCTACAGGTCCTTCCATTGCATGTGGTGGGGGAACAATATCTTCATCTGCATCCCATACATCCATTCCAAGGTTACTAACAAGAAAAAAATATTTCTCATAAGCTTCCTTTTTTAAAACATACGATTGACACAGTAAAAAAACCACCCACATAGAATTCTTCAGTTCAGAATGACAGAAATTTTATGTTCAGTAAAACTTACAGACATTCATAACTTAGCAAATTTTAATCTTATAAATTTATTGGGGGAAGAGCTGCGTCGAAATCAAAGAAAATACCTGAGCTTCATAGATTTAGAACAACATCCTAAGGATGTGAGATAAGCACCATACCTATTAAAAATCTGACATGGGACCAACTTAATCCCGCACAGACTATGAAACAATGATAAGATTAAAACAAAGGACATTTAGTTCTGCTAAAAAGATGCAAATCTGTCAGCTATTCATTTTAAAATCAATTTACTCCTATAAGGTATCACTGGCACAAATACCTTAGGAAGATGGAAAGGTCAGCTATTCCTAGTAGATAAGCATAAAATTCTTAAACATGATACAACTACTATGAATGGAGGAGATGAGAACAATCTTCCACTTTTTCATACTTTTTTATTCTTTAAACTGTTCCTTTTTTTTTTTTTTTAAGTATCTGGTTCTACAATGCCAAGAACAGCAGGCAGATCACAGAGCTTATAAAGGCATCTCTGCAATGGCTCCTTTCAGCTTGTAATGAGAGAATACAGACTTAATACACCTGTCACATATGATAAAAGCATAGAAATGTTCAATAGTACTTGTCAGATTAAAAACAATCTTTTGAATCTTAGAAATTCAAAAGATGAATAAAGCACACTGTACTTCTTGTTATTCATATGACAACACACGTACAACGACACATATATCTTACAGTCTAAGTGTAGTTGCACTAAGTTGTAGTAGGTTTAAGAGGGAATTTTGACTTATGACTGGAAGCGAACTTTTAAAAATATCAGGAGACATACAATCTTAAGCACACCACTAAAAGTGTTTACCTTCGCATTGGTTGTGTTCTGAGGTCTGTGAGATACACCAGACCATCCATGCGATGACCTCTGGCATCACCAAAAGCTAAAGAAAAAAGAATACAGTCTAATGAAATGTGCTCAAACTGAGCCACAGAAATGTGAAAGGCAAGTAGCTGTTCACCACAAGATGCTGAATTTGAAACAATTCTAACTTGTATTTAATACCTTAGCAAGCTGGCATCATTGCAACATTTTTTGTAAACAACTGAAACTAGTGGTAGCAAACTATGACTGAAAACCCTTTCAAGTGAAAAGAAAAAAAAAAGATTTAAAGCAGCTAAAACATATTCCTCCTATGCTGTCAATTTGCTAATGCTCAAGTCTTGCCTGGAGTAGAATCAAGTCGGAAAAAATATTCTATGTAAGCCAGCACATGAAATTACTGAAAAGATACTAAAACAGAATTGTAGTATTTGTGAGTACAATTGTAGTAATTGTGAAGTAGAACCTGACACGTGCCTTAGTTCAAACTGTATAAATACCTTGGATTGCTGCCTCTGGATCCCAGCCTTCAACGTCTATGAGGTATCTGAAGGAAAATATGATTATATTATTGGCCCAAAGGGATTACAGAATAATACAAGGATGCCATTTTTTGTGGACAACGATTTCTGTTTTTATACAACCTTACCTACAAATAAGGTAGCCAGTCCTATTAATTCCATTAGTGCAGTGAACGCCGATGAGCTTCTCTATCAAAAAGGAAAACAGAGTCTTTAATAGTTAAATACAAACAAAAAAATCTCCACTTTTCTAGCAAAGTAATGATAAATAATGTTTGCTATTTACAAAATTATACTGTCACGCCTGTGGAACAACAGACACATGCAGACTTCATGCTGAATCTCTAGCAGCACTTTGCTCACTATTTCCAAACCTGTGAAGACTGAGATTGACTCTGCAGAATGTAGGGAAAAAGAAAGAGGAGTGAAGACAGGTAAAGCACCTGGCCTCAGCCATAACTGCAGTAACAGGAGAAAAATAAAAGAAATATGGGTTTGAAAGCAAATCTAAACAACTAAATGTAAAACTGAAGAAGTTAACTTACACATAAAGCACCCAGAAGTATGAAATGCCTTGGAGTATGAAATACATGCAGAAAAGGAGAACCAGTAATCTGTAAAGAAATCTTGTCTTTTTTGAAAAGATTACACTAATCAGCTAAAGGCTAAAAAGCAGAATAAGTTACTATTATTAGGGTGTTTCAAATGAGGTATTTCCAACAGAAATAGGGAAACGCTAATATGATCATGCAAGACACTGGTAAAATCTCATCCAGAATATTTATATTCATATTCAAATGTAATGAAAAAAAATCAATTCAAATATGTATAGAAAGGACTACTACGATGGTCACAAAAGAAAGCTTGTTTTATTTAGTCTGTAAAAACAAATCTGAGATACTGAATGTAATAATGGGAATGGAGAACAACCACACTTAAAGGGCAAAGTTGGCATAAGAATAAATGCATATTAACTGATTGAGAGTTTTAGGGTAGATTTTAGAAGAAAAACTTTCATAATCAGAAGAACAAAATTTTGACAGAGCCAGTACTGACAGTTTTTGAAACAGGACTTAGATAAATTTTTTAATGAGATAAAATAAAACTGTTTGCCACAAATCAGGACAGTCACGTTGCTATATAAGTTTGCTTTAAGTTGATGTCCTAACAATTCAAACACTAAAGTAGCCCAACTTCTCAAAAAGCCTTTGTAAGAAAAATCCTGATATTTTAGGGGTATTCTAAAACAGAGGCCAAATAACAAGGACTAAGTTACCATAAATACGAAGGTTCTCCCAGCTCAAAAGTTACACAAGCTCTGCCAAAATGCTCTTATTAGCTGTAACTGCAGGGTTGTCATCCAGTAACAAATTAGGAATTGATTCTCTTGATATTAGATTCAAATACAGACTATTCTTTGTCACACAAAAAAAATCACTAGATCAAAACCAACGGAAAACTTATAACCACCAGGTAATTTCCTCAAGCCAAAAAAGAGCAAAGGAAGAACTAACAAACTAACTTTCTGAGCAAGGACAAAGGCTTCTTCTTATACCTTTCAATTTTCCCATTACTTTCAGGCTCTCATACCTAAAATTTACATCAGTGCTCTTTCAGAAAGCAGAGTTGACCATCCACAGCAAAACCCCAGTTCTGCTTTGCGGCAAACACTATGCACTTGGGCAGTTAATATCTCTACTCTTTCATACACAATGTCAAAGTCACCACAGCAAATAACATGAAAAAGCTGAAAGAATGATCCACCAATATTGAACAAACACACAGGTAAAATCTGCTTACAAAGAATCACTACCAAAAGAAGTGAGAGGCTAAAAGCTGCAAACACACTGTGGTAAAATTTGTTTTCACAAAAACCAACTTATACAATCTCAGCAAGACCTGCCCTGTTGCATAAACACTGAAGCAGCAGCAGAGCCACACCACACTGTGGAAATACTGACACTGTGTCTGTAGTAAGATTTTCAGGAATTGTTCGGATATGAGGGCAATAATGGACTCATAAATCAAAAAAACACTACATCAGACTAAAGGGACTTAAGCTGCTCACATGTGTCAGTGCCCAGTGCCATCAGAGAGACCTGGTGCTATTTAGAACATCCATCATGGGCTGGCAGCTACAGCTACAGCACTCAGCTGGTGGGAGGCAATTTGGGTCAGACATATGAAGGCCTTGTTGCAGTTACTCTGACACACAACACAAACTTAACACTGCTCCGAAAGGCATTTAAGTTACTAGCCGTTTTTGAAAAAGACACATTGTGATTGCATAAAAGATTGGTAGTGGTTTACATAATGGATGTCAATATGATAACTAAGTGGGAAGTGCTATGGAAAGTATGAGGTCCCCAGTCTCATAAATATCTATTGAAATTAGTAAAGGATGCAGTTAGCACCAAAATAAAATGTTGAGGTTTTTTTATAGCATAGAATGCTGATATTTACCATTTCCTGCATTTTCCCATAGGAATTTTCTGACCCATTTTTTGAACTGCAGAATAGTAGCATTATCAGGGACTTCAAGTCCAACAGTATAAAGTTTCTTATACTGCACACTTTTAGGTAAATCCTAGCAACAAAAAGAAAAAAAAACAATGGTAAAAATTATTCAAATCATGTATCAGTGAAAAATCATAAGCAGTATCTAACATAATGCCAGTGTAAACCAGTAGTTCAAAGCTTGTATAGAAAGTGAAAACAAACTTGACAAAATTCTATAGAGATATGGCCTCAGAAACTATCAATGACATTTCTACATTAAAGATGATGTCAAGCAAAGAATAGTTCCTACAGAAGATTTATTTATCCCTGCTAACAAGGCAGCACATTAACTAAACAGAGCAGATTCCTGTAATTCCATTCTAACCCATTTTACAATTATTAGCAGTATTTGTCCCTCCCACCTACAATCATATATATATACTCACATATTCACCCCCTAAATGTCTACAGCCCATGTACATTCAAAGATTAGCATTCAGTTATAACACTGCCATTTATTCTCCTTTTCAATAGGAGACTGATTAATCACAACTTTTTGGACTATACTGGTAAAAATTCTGAAATTGATAAAGTACTTTAAAAATGTACACCTTCTTAGTGGATTCCACTGAGGATCAATGAAAAAAGACCCTAGGAATAAATGAGAATGTGTTCAGGACACAGAGTGTAACTCTTCTGCACCTTTCCTGTAGTGCTTGGAACTGAAGTCTTCACTCAATACTCAGTTACCATAACCCAGATAAGCCACAAATGCAACTAGCTGGGAAAAGCAGTTGTTTCCTTTGTGATAAAACATTTATTTTCTATTGGAGACACAAAATTAGTCTAGATGGCATACTTGTCTATTCCAATTCAAGGTAAGCAAACGTGTAAACACTTCAAAACACAAGCTGCAGCAACTATTTTACATTTTTATTAGGCTTCTGTTACCTTAACTTCATAGTATCGTGTGGTATATGTTAAATCAATAATTAATCCAAGCTCCACATTTAGGGCTTTCATTGCAGCAATTAAGTCTTTTGGTGTAAATTTCTGGGTTGGGGTAAGCCTCTGGTTAATTGCCTACAAAGAAAATGGAAAAGAAATATTTTCTTTTTACATCCTAATACCAAGACATCTGTAATATTCAGCTGTTTTAATTAGTACTAGGAAACATCAGTATTTGAAAGGGACTGTTTAAGTATCAGAACCACATCCATGTATTATATAGATAAAAGAAACCAATGAAAAAGAAAGCAAAAATTTTTTATGTATTTCTATTCAGATGAATATGCAAGAAACTGTGAGCATTTCCATTTGTACAATGTTAACAAACATTATTAAAATAAGCACTAATTTCAAAGACACAACAATTCTGCAAAATACATCATGTATATACTGATTTTTATGTAACTAAACATAAGTAAAAAGCAAAACACTTCCCCCAAAAAACTTTGTCCTGCACAGTAACTCAAAATTAAGTGTATTTCACATAAAACATTAAAAATTGCGATACAAGATCTCATTTCTAAAGGTTTTAACTTTTTTCCCACAAATGTTGTGCAGACATTTTTATCCCTGCTTCACCTCTTGACAGAGTGTACTTGCATGTCATTATGCACTGGGAAATATTAAATATGACTAAAATACTGTGACTAAGAAAGCTGTGTGTTGATGGATAATGAATAATTCATTTGACAGAAACAGTGAGAAAAATGTTTACTCACCCTATTGTAGCTGTGTTTTTTGAAATGTGTTCTTCACTTTAGGTGTGAAAATGCCTCATATACTCAAGACTGGATTTTCTGTGAACAGTGCACTTGTCCATTGTGAGAGCCTTTTGACACAGGCTCAGCCAGAATCAATAAAGACAGTGGCAAAAGATGCAGCAGCCTCAACCACCTGTCAGTTCCTTTGTCAACAAGAAATTCAAGCAGACTGGACTCAGAACTAATGGAAAGGAAGGCAGCCACAGACCACATACTTCTTAGAACCACAGATGCTACAGGGTAACTAACCATTCTTTGTTTTGACTGTACAGATTATAATCTAAAATGCTAGCAAGCACTTGTCTCAAGTCTGGAAACAGAGACAGGAAAACAAAGAAGAAACAGCAGGGCAGTCCTGTCAAAACTTGTACGTAGGAAGGAAGCTTAAGCTAAAAGGAGTAGGGTAGAAAGCATATAATAAAGTATTTGGTCCTATGTATTTCAGACACCTATGCACTGCTGAAAAAACAATGGAGGTTGTGGAAATTTAAACAAAATGAACATGAGTCAGTTGTCTCACCACTATTCAGCACTGACTTTTAGTAGAATCTGAAACTGAACTTAACCTTGAGGTGACAAAAAGGTGAATCTGCAAAAGGTCTATGATAGGACATTAAAGAATGTTTCCTCAGTTTGTGTGGCTTCACATAGTAGGAATGTAATTTACAAAAATAAGGTTCTCCAAACATAGTTTGATTAAGTAAACAGCCAAATATGTTATGAAATACTATGTTTTGAAAGGCTCTTTGGAATTTTTTGAAAAACTTCTGCTGAATATTCAGTAGTTGAGGTGTTTACTTGGGCTTCTAGAAAGATTACTAAAAATCCTTCTAATGGCATGGGAAAGAACCTTCCCAGTTCTTACTACACTAAAATGTTAATGTTAGCATTATAAAGGTAATCTGAAAGGAGGGACAGAAAATCCTTTCAAGTAAACACATGATTGTGAAGTCTTTACTAACAGCTCATCTTCTGCTAAGACAATAACCCTTGAATCTTCAAATTCTGAAAATATGTTTTCTCCCTCTGGGTGAAATCACCAATCATCAGTTTCCTAATAGGTAGCAAAGAAGAAAACTGTTGCATATTTGAGAGGTCTGTACCACCAGCTTAATAAATAACGGGACTTCTGACAGATGATGACCAATCAGGTCTTCAGCATTTTCAGACAGATTTACTGACCACTACCCTCTGCAAAGACATCCGTGTTTAGCCAGCTACACATTTTATGTGTATTCTGCCATAAACTCCATGAGTTTTGAGCACATGGTCACTGGCAGACTTGTCATTTCTCTGTCTTGCGTAGTTGAGACTGTAACAAACTGAAGGGACAGAAAAGTTACAGATTTTGCATTCTTGGGTATCAGACTTTATATTTGGCCAAGTTCAAAGGCAGCTTCACAGAACAGAGATCTATGTCCCATGAGATCAGTAGGACTGGAAGGGAGTAACACACTGACATAAGTGCCTACTTGTGATACACTGCTATGAACACTCTCTGATAATGTCTGCTCTTTTCATGATCTCTGGTGTAGCTCCTTCCAGACTATCAGTGGAACTACAGGCAAAAGAGTAAAGTGAGCAATAACACATCTTCCTTTGAAAGCTGGAGTGACAGGAACTGGAAATATATGCATTGAACAAATCCTGCCTAGAACAGTGAATCTATGCAAAAATTCCATAGATCAAGTGCTGGATCAAGTGGAATTACAGGAGCTGATGATACAAAAAATCCTCTCTCAAAAAACCCAACAGAAACGAAGCCAATTATAAATCTCTGAATTTTCTATTCACAACTCGACATGTTCACTGGTGGTCTTGGTAGAAAGACACATGACTACTGTACAATCCATCTGTATCATGAAGAACAAGACCAGTGTTAAGTATGAGATCTTTGGTGTCAAAGGAACCAAACCATGATACTAAAGCTGTAAAAGAAGGTGCAGGAAGCAAGTCCTGCAAGCATTCCACTTCAGTCATTGCTGATAAAAGTGAACTAAATGGTGACTGAAAATGTAATGCATATGAATATAGCCAAAGAACCAAAATTTTTATGTATGAATACTAGAGTGTAATCTGTAGGCAACAGCTTAGACAGAGTATTTACTCTTAACTGCTAAGCTTATGTCAAAGCACTGAACTTTAAAAGCGATTAGAAACTTTTACTTCCTCTAAAGCAAGGACCTGTAAGAGTTAATTTATATAGCACTTGTGTTAATTTATACAGAAGGGCAAATAGGAGAAATTTGCCCTATGCCTCCAAAGACACATGGGTACCAAAGTACTGAACAGTCAAAACAAGTCAGCTCCATATTTTTTATAATCATAGAGTTTAAAGATCTGACTCAGTGTATTTAGTAGATTAAGAAGGCACTTCAAGTTAGTAAGATTCTAAAGGAAGTACCAACACATTAATAAAGTCTTCATTAATATGAAGACTTCTTTTTTAAAAATACTATATTCCTCCAGATTGCTAAAGCTTTTTGCTTATGAAATTGGCAATCTGGATCTATTCTTTTAGAAGTTCTGCAGTGGCTGGAATCCTTCAACAACTGCTTGATTTCCATAAAATTGTATTTTGGCTTACAACGCCTAGATTGTTATTCATATCATAACCCCTTCCATGTGATTTCTTACAATAGTCATGAAAAGATGTTATATAAGATCATGAATTTAGGCCACTTATTAGTGATCAAATGAATTGTGCTGATTGATTTAGAGACTTGTTGATTTTTAAAAGATAAATAGAGTAACACCAAGTATAAAAAAAAAAATTAGAAAAAATAATTATTTTTTAAAAGCCACTAGCAGATTACTGAAAAGGCTAAATCTGAATAAATTATTTTTCAAAAATTTTCCTTCAAAGTTTGCATGAACATTCATGCTATTTTTTCATTACTTTTGCAGTTTATCTAGTACAGCCAATCTATAGTTAATTCTTATACATACCCCTTTTAAAGGTACTTTGAATGCAATAAATCTTGTTCCTGGTATAGGTTGTCCAACTGGTGTCAAACTCCTCCATCTGTAATGAAACAAATATTTCTTTCTAAATATTTTCAAGTTACGTGATTCATCAGAAGACACCTGCAGCGCAAAGCACATAAAAGTTGCTGTTATTATATGCTATAATTAGGTCTCCAAATCTGCAGCTATTCCATGAAGTGGTTTCAAGGTATCCCCAGGACATTTGAAAACAGTCTTTTCCTTCCTTCTTCAACTTCCACAAACTTCCTCCCCTCAAAATGGGAGGATAGTATTTACAACAAGTGGCACCAATATAGAGCAAAGCAGATGTGCAAGGTAAAAAGTAGTGTTATAGTTGGTGGACATTTTTCAACTTTGCTGAATCAAACACCTTATAAAGTTACCATATGCCTGCATCAGTCATTTGATTGACAATTAAATGCAAAGTTTTCTTTCATTAACAATATAAATCTGTATTTTGCAAATGTGTTTCCTTTGTAATATGCTTATTTTTCAAAGATACACTCTTGACTACACTTTCAAAAATACAGAGAGTATTCCATCACACCATAACTTACCAAAAATCACCTACTATTCTGAAGGTTTGTTACAACACTCAAAACGACTAGTAATTCCAAAACCAAAAAAAACTGGTATTCACAGGTTCTACATTGCACTGAAAAAGCTCTCGTATATCACATTTCAGAGATTTCCATTTTTTAAAAGAATATGAAAAGGATTACCTGAAGAGGAAAACAAGTTAATCAGCAGATCAATTTTACATTCAAAGAGGTAACTTACTAAATTTAGGACTTCTATTTCTTCTTCTTATGTAAGGACAAATTATCCCTATGACCTCAGATGATGCAGCTGAATGACTTAAAATCTATACAGCCTTTTTGCATTTTCAGCTAATACCTTAACTATTAAAATACAAAACATTTCCACTAGATTCTTTAACACTGGTGTTCGTTCACTTACAATTTTCAGAATTAATGTTTGAATTAATATCTCCCTTTGAAGGGAGCATAACAATTTCTATATTCCTTTCTGATTTCCATAAAACCACACCATTTACTAAATAAACTGAATACTTCATTTTAAAATATTCTAACCACTGATTATTTTGCTTTGTTCAGAACTCCCATATCAGAACAAAAACTAGAAGTTGGCTGGCAAAATTCTCAATGAAATATCCGTAATTATACTTGTCATAGTATATAAATAACATCACCATTCACAGATACTTGGAACTAACAAAGGAAACCCACAGCTTAAACAAACATTTTATGGTTTACTACATCCATGTCTTTAGCACTAACTTATCTCTTTTATCTTCATCAGGAGGTAAAGAACAGATCAAGGCTCACAGTGTAGGCATACAGATGCTTAGTTTAATGGAAAACAAACGAAATAACAAAGGAGCAATAATAACTCGTGGTTAGGAAGGCTGTTGCAAACAGCTGTTGTGCAGAAGGCAAATACAAGGTAAGAAGGTGTAAAGGTGAGCTAGAGATGAAATCACTGAGAGGTGTTTGCAGTAAAAACTTTTACTGAATTTTAAATGTTTGCAGGAAGTTTGTATCTCATAATTGCAACTAGGGAACAAAATCAGTCCCCTACAAATAACATACTGTGTATTATAGAAGTGTTCTAACTTGACAAGTTAGAAAGCTAAGTGAATTCTCAAGCTTGTGAACTTTCGAGTCTGGTAGCTGTAAACTTGCTGTAAAATAAGGAAACAAAAATCTGAGACTATGTTCCATTTATTCCTGTTTAAGGTATATAAATTGTATATGAATCAATTAAGACCAGAAATTCAGCGCTGTTTTAACCTGCTTTCTCTTGGAAAAGTATGAATGGAAATCAGCCATACTTACTGTAAATAGGAGCACTTAGTTGTGAATACGAGATGATAAAAAAAGAGCTTTAAAATCTTATTTTCCTTAATTAGAAATGTAAAAAAGGCTTTGTAAAAATTCTGAACATTTTTCATATTAGGGGATTGACAGAACAATGCCCCAGGATTGCAGAGTTTGTTGTTAGACCTTAATAAACTTGGGGGTTTATTCATTTGTATTTAAAGCCATTTAAATCCTACCAGAAAAAAAATCTGCAAAATCAGCAAGAAACTGAAAAGCTGCTGACAGCTCTCTGGTAGAAAATGAGCAGAAGGCATTCTTCATCAAAAATACAAAGAGTATGTGTTCCATGTTATGTTCAAAACTATTTAAAAAGGAAATTTCGGCAAACTGCTGCAGAACTAAAAATACCTCAAAATAAAACCAGCAGATTGAAATTAAGCAAAGATTAGCTAAGGAAATAAATTCAAGTTTGTTCTGTTGTCTACAAAGGAACAGGTGACCCAGACTAAAGAAAGTAAAACTCTTACATAGTAAGTCTAAAGAAAAGGCTGAAACTATCAGACACGAGCAGCAGGTACAAGCAGTCACATAAACAGGAATTACAAGAGCAAAGACATAACTAAACATTTTAACAAGTATGAACGAGAATTTTTCCACGTAGTTTGTGCCCTGCTTGAATGCAGGTGGAAAGAAGAAAGCCAGGATTCAAAGGTATTATCATAAGACTTGGTGCCATCACCATTCCTGTACCAGTGACTAAGAGCTGACAGAGCCCTGAATGAAAAACAATCTGGACATGATGTAGCTGACTGAGTATGGATTACACACAGCTGCATATTTTACCTGCTTTGGTTAAAACTTTTAGTAAAACCAGGTGTGGAACACACAGTTTTTTCATATTTTAGTTTAATATTGAGTTTAATAATTGTGTTGGATAATTATATATTTTACTGATATTCATACTGAATCATTTAAACAGATACCTTGCCATTTATTTTCTTCTGTGATTTTTAAAGAAAAATAGTATGTTCCCTATAAAGATATTATATATATTTTTAACAGCAAACTAGACAAGAAAGCTCCTAAATAATTCACAGCTACAATACAATGGAACCACTGAATTGGAAAGAATTTTAAAGTTTCATGTCTTTAGCTTGTCAGATCTCAGTGATGGAGTTATATAAAAATATAAAGCACAGGAAACTGTCAACAGATATGCTACAAGTTCTTCACGGCAAACAGCTGAATCTCACTGGTCTTTCAGAGTAAGAGAAACTAGTACTGAATTTAAGGCATCCATTCAGAATGATTTTCATCTAATAGTTAATCAGTGTTAGTAAACCAGTCTAAACAGGTATACAATACTCAAAAGCTACACTGAGTGGAGAACTACGTTCAGAGAGCATTACCTGAAGCTATGCTTAACAATTCAAGGGGTTCTACAATTCTTGAGCCTCTCATGAGCATCTCTGATTAAGATGCAGTTGTAAGTTTAGAACTTACCTGGGAAACTGAATTCCCAAACACTCAGAAGAGATAATTATTGTAACTGTTGAGAAATTCAAGTCTGAAATACTGTCATCTGTAGCAAGATCATTTAGAAATTACTACTTGGAACAACTTTTTTTTTGGCTACTGACACTGCATGATACACATACAGCCTTATTTGCCAAGTGGCTTCCATACCTCTATAGATACCAGATGCAGTACTGATGGTACGAAGCACTTTTACAAATAAACTCTCACATTATGGTAACCCTTTTCGCCCATCCACCGTGGAACATGCACAATCCTTTATGCCACAGTCTTTAATATTTCTGTCTAAATGAAAAATGCTGATGCTTTAAGTCTGCACAGGAAAACTTCAGATCAAGAAGTATGTTTATGGTGCATAGGCAAAAATAATTGAGCTTTGTCCTTATAACAGAAAGATCCCACTCATTATTTTTTTACACCATTCAAGGGTAACATGCCAGAAGGTGACAATTCTGAAGATGCTTTTCAGAACTGAATCTGATTTTATGTAATTATACCCGCAGCAGGATTTTGGATGCTGAACTGTATAAATCTGTAAAAACATCACAGTATTTTTTAACTGTTATGCAACTTGTTATGGACTCCTTTTACTGCCTGGTTCTCCACCGAAACATCAGTCTACAACCACTGAAGAATAATACCATTTGAGACACTGTGAAGAACCAGAACTTGACTCCATGGTGGAAACAGCAGTGCAAGGGATCACTTGGATCCCTCTTTTATACTGTCGTCTCACTTTGCTAGAAACTACTGCACCAGCACTACTTTCTAGGTTTGAGACTGCAATGGACACCTGTACACCACAGCTCTGCTCCAAGACATTACTGGGAAAAGAGGAACACTTTCCATTATCACCGAATCATCGAATGGTTTGGGTTGGAAGGGACCTTGTTCCTTCATCTTGTTCCAACCCTCCTGCCACGTGCAGGTACACCTTTCACTAAACCAAGCTTCTCAGAGCCTGATCCACAGTGGCACTATTCTTACCTACTAACTTAACTGAAACCTCAAATTTATTGTATTACTTTAATTAGCATAATGAAACTTGGATTAAAAGTATTAAGAATTGAGGCAGTAAGAGAAAGACAATCTTAAAAAATGGCTACATGTAGAGTCACTTTATCTATTCCACTGTTTCTCTTGCAGTAGCATTAAATCAGAACAGTCACTGTTAGATCTATTGCTGTTTAACAAGGTGATATGATTGAGGTTGTAGTTCCACAGTCTCAACCGTCTGGACTTGTCCTTATGCCACAGTGTACCACAATTTCATTTCTGCCAACAACTGTTTCTGGCATGTGCCACTGCACATGCAGGATCACCTTATTTCCTTCCAGGGTTCACTGCTATGGTTTCCTGGTTTACTAAATTCACAGAGAATTTAGTTGTGCTGGCCCAAGGATGGCATCAATATCCTGCTGTATGAGACCAGGGGGCTCACAATTCCTTACACTTCTTTACTGCCAAACCCCCAATCCTGTGGATATCCAGCCTCATTTCTTAGTAGTATCTGGAGAAGCTGAAAGTACTTCACTATCAGGCACTTTGTCAGATGGTAATAGTAACTTTATAACCTAATGCTTAACAGTAGCTGTTTCTCTCCTTGAAAGGTGTTAGTTTTCCAATCACAGAAGTTGATAATACAGTCCTCTGCTTCTTCCATACTTAAGAAATCCATCTAGCCTAAAAGCCGCTCCAGTTAAAATGTAAGGGGGGATAAGAAGGGGGAAATGAGCACCTGATTATCAAAGTTTTAGAAATAATTTCCATGTATGGGGAAAACAAGGACAGTTCATTCCTTCTGGACTTCTGCACCACTGCTTGCAAAACTAACCCACTCTACTCAACTTTGTCAAAAATTTAACTGAAATTTCATAGAAACTTTCAGAGAAAGACACGCTTAAATAGCTTTTCTTACGTGTTATTCTAATTTTAATCCCCGAGTTTGTCAGCTGAAAAAAAACTTCACATTTTTGAAGTTATAAATTTTGTTCATCTGTCATTTATATTTACTGCTTTTAGGACAATCCATATTACAGGAACTCATGCGTTTTGTATCTTTTTGCTCCTCCTAAGAATGTTCTTATTAAACTATTTAACACTTACCCGGAAACCAGGATAATGTCAATCTTTCCTCAAATAATGTATAAACTCCAAGTTATTGTCCCATTACTGTGTGCCTTTATACCTCAGCATGCCCTCCTACCCAAAAGGTTTGTACTGATATCAGCAGTAACACGTGGGTTAAAATTCTAAACTTGGGCTCCCTGTTTATTAGAGCTGGAGAATAGAACTGTATCTGCTTTAAATGAGGTCATTCTGTGGTCCCCATATGCACTCCCAATCAAGTGATCAGAAAGCCTGCATAGTGCATTTGGGGTTTTTTAATGATTATTTCTGCTGATACAACACTTCTGTTGTCCTCTTTTTAAAAAGAAAGATGCAGGATGTTTCTGGACCTGAATTTATGAACATATTCCTTGATCTTATGCATGCAACCACCTGCTCCCATCTTATCGTCTCTTCCTCCACACCTGGCAGTAAATATCTGAGTAGTCAGAAGTATGGACTACTCTCCCATTTCCCCAGTAAATAAACACTTGGTGTAAGAAGATCAGGAACAAGGGACTGTGTTTGGCCAACGAAGAAGTGTTCACAGACAGGCTGGAGCATTATACTCACCTGGGGGATGAATGGCTGGGCTGTTCCTGTCTTGGAGAAGATACTTACCTTACCTGGCTGTAGGTGGTGAGGTTGCTTGAGGCAAGAAAGCACCTGGGGCAGTCAGTGCCCCTTCTCTGTGGGCAGAGCTGTGCCCGCTCCTGCCTCTTGCTTAGTGTGAAGGATACTTACCCATCAGGGATAGTATTCTTCTTTACCATGCTGAAAGCAGGAGCAGGCAGAGCAGGAGGCAGCGGTGAAAGTGGGCACTGCAGCAAAGGAGAGAGAACCGCGCAGTTAACACGGTGCTAATCTCTTTCTCCATCAGTGGGCCTTTTCACAGGGCTGAGACTCGAGTAAAATAAACCCAGCAGTCAGCTGGGGCTTGAAGCCATCCTGAACAAGTTCTGCACCTTGCAAGCTAGCCTATTTCTCCACTGCTAAAGTACGACAAGAGCGAAGGACAACTCACCTCTCCTCTCCAGGAGATCACAAGAAAGAGAGGAGAGGCGGCAGGTTTCTAACTCTGGCAGCAGCGCTGCAGGGACGAAGATCCTCCTGGCAGCCCCTTCCGTCTCGCTCCTGCGGCTCGGAGCGGTCTGTCCCGCCCTTGCGCTCCCAGTTAGAACTCAACGAGAAGAACCTCCAGGCAGCTGCAAGAGGCGAGGCCGGCACCTCAGCGAGGGAAGGA
>VZRE01006406.1:754819-786379 GCA_013396775.1 Cephalopterus ornatus | reverse complement strand
GGGGTTTTTTGTTTGCTTGTTTGTTTTTCGTTTTGTGGGGTTTTTTTGTTGTTTTTTGGGTTTTTTTGGCTCGGCCCGTCCGCGGTTCGCGCTCCCGCGCTGTGCCCGCAGCGCCCCGCTCCAAGGGCGTGAGGGGAGGAGGCGTGCTTTCCCTCCTCGTGTTGGAATGGAAGGTGGGGTAATCGGTGAGGCACTGCCGGGTCACTCCAGCGTGCCCTCTGTGGTGTTAGTGTTAATCTCCACTTTCAGGCCGGCGTTTGTAGAGTTTCTGAAACTCCTCCAACACAGGATTGTAAACCACATGCTGGAATGCTGAATAACTGGAAATTAATAAGTTGATTTATGCCTCCCTCTTTCAGTATTGGTAGAGAGGAGCAGTTCAGTTTACCTTGTCCTTTTTTTGGTCATTGAAAAATACAATTTACAGTGTATTACTGTACAGATGCTCTGAAATGGTAACAGCCTTTTTTTGGTTCCTGTTCACTTGTTTGTATGAGACAGAAGTGTGATATGTCAGAGTAGAAGGTGTTTACTACATAATTGATAAGCTGGCTTATTAATTACAGAGCTGCAACATAGTCTGAAAATACTGTGCTGGTATTGGAGAAACCGAGTAATTTCATGTCTGTCAACACAGCATACTTTTAACATTTTTAGGACTATTACAGATTTCAGCAGTTTTGTGTTTCGATTTGGTTTGGTTTTCTTCCTTTCTTCTTTTTTAAGTTACTGTACTGGAGAAAACCTCCCAACTATTAACTCCTGGATATACATTAGTCTCTTACTACTGCTTCCTCTCTTTTACTGCACACTTTAAAGCAGCATTTATGTAGCATTTTGTTTACTCTGCTGAATTGAAGGTAATCTGAAGCAGTGCTTTTTTTTTCTGGTATGCACGCTACAACTTGTTTTTTAATGCACGCTTCAAACAAATGTATCCTGATCAGAAGGTCCCTATTTACTGCTTTAGAGCTGAGAGTTCAGGTTAGAAAAAGGGGGTGGTAATCTTTGGGATATGCATAAGAGCAGAAATATCTTCATGCTCTTAAAACAAAAAACAACACCTCTCAGCTCCCCCAAAACTCAACGTGAAGCTGAAATATTGTGGCATAGCTCCACATAGAATTGTAAGTCTGAACTAAATCCATGTAATGTGTGCGGGAAAACTGATTATGGTTTCAGTGAGGCATTATTGGCTTAACCAAGCAACTCTGCACACAGTAAGTTTTCTGTGAGAACAGTCACGTTCACTCTCTTTGCTGAAGTGCTGTCTGAACGTGCCTCCAGTTTATTTTCGAATGGGCCGGGTATTCCGTGGTGTTTCATCACTTGGCTTTCTGCACTGCTGTTCTGCGATATTGCAGCATTTGGCTCACGGGGACCTGAAGCCTTCAGTACCGCGCGGAGTGGGCCAGGGGCCGTGGGCTGCCCTCTCTGCTCTACAGCAAAGTGCGGCGTCAGAAGGTGGATTGAACTGCACCCAGGAAGATGTTTGTGTTAGCTGCATTGCAAAAAAAAAAAAAAAAAAAAAAAAAAAAGTACTAAAGAGATTCTTGAATTTGTATCTTAACAGTAAACCCGTATTTTTTTAGCAAACTAAGTTGTCATTGTATCTTTTAAGTATTGGGATAGTTGTTGGGTTCTGTAAAGCATTTGTTTTTTAGAGGTAACTATGACGATTTTTGTTTCTGTTTTGGAGTATAAAACTTACTTACAGTTTGGGAATAATAAAATGCAGGTTATATATCTTGGGTTTTCTTCAGACTTGTGAGTGTTGTGAAAGCTACTCATGTTTTAGCCCTCAAGCATAACACAACCGTCAGTGTTTCATAGCAGTGTTTTCAAGCCTTTATGCTATGCTGTCTTTTTGACTTCCAGAAATGGACAAAAAAATATTTCTGCATCTTCAAGATGGAAAACATAAAACCTGTAGTCCTAAAATATTTTAATCTGAGGGAAAGCCAATGACCGCAAGAATCTTGTGAAATCATAATGTGGCCTTTTTAAGAAAGGGCCATAAATTCTTGAAATTCTTATAATACTGAATCTTTGAAGAATAGTTGAATTTGACTTTCTTACACTTAACTTTCTGAAACCTAATACTTTAAATGATAACTTGTATCAGTTGTTGAGTGTCCTCTCTTGCTAGAAAACCTGCTTGTCAGTAAGGTCCTTCTAAGCAAGGTGTCGCATAGTGAATGCAGTCACTTAATTGCTTTTAAGTTATAAAGACAACGTCAGAGGGAAGTGTTTTAGAACCTACAGTAAGATTTAAGTAAAATAATCTTCATAGCCCTAGAGTAAGAAGGCTGATATCGTATATGTCTGGTATATAATTTTTAACAAAGAAAGTGCCTGTTTTCTTCTTTATCTCTTCTGAATATTTTGTGTAGAATAATTCCAGAGGTTGCCATGTCAAGGTAGAGAGAATAGAGCAGGCAGTCAGGTAATTAGCAGCCATTTATCCAGGTAGTGCAGAGAAGGAAATCAGGCAATAACCAGAACTCCTCAGCTCCACAGGTTAAGTAGGATGGCACAACACTGACAGATTTCAGGGTCTTCTGAGCTGTTTGTTACCTTGTGCATTATAGCAACTTTGAACGGTTTTGATTACTGCCTGAACCTGAGTAATGTTTGCAAAATTCTGTTGTGTTGAATTATTTTAGTGTTGTTTCGTAGATGCCTGCAGTGAGGACAGGGGAAGAGCATGTTACTTTTCAGCATGAGTCCCTTATATCTCAGGGTGCTCAATTTAATTGATTTATATGTATATTCAACATTAGAATACAAACAAGCTTCCTGCTCTCTTTATATCTCTCTGGAGAACTTCCTCCTCTTTGTTTAAACTCATATTTAATCATTAACATATTTCTCTTGGAGTTTTAAATTAAGTTTCTTGGATTTCTTCTGATTTCTCTTTCTCTACAAGAGAAAGCCAAGTCATTTTGGATGTGGTTCTTTTTTCAGTGGGCTTAAGAAGACAGAAACATTATTTGAATACTACATAATTTATTACAGTTCTCAAATCCCTTCTAATGATTATTTTGCAGCTTTTTGCTGTATTGTTTCATGTTTTCCTCTGCCTGCTTTAAAACGGGGACTGCTAAGTTGTGTCAGTGTTGCCTGGGTCTGTACTGTATAGGTGTTCAATTTCTCTGTACTCTTGCATTGTTGCTGTTTCTATAACCAAAGATTATACACTTGCAAGGAATTTTATCTGCAGTTTGATTTTTTTTTTGCTAACTTACAGTTAATTTTTTACAATTACTGCTTTTTCACAGCCTTCTGTGTGTGTCATGTACATTCCTTTCATAGTGCAGCTTTGTTAGTAAAAAGTGTGTTGTATGAATATACGTGGCTTGAAGAATATGTATTGTTTTTGTTCTGTCAGAAATGACTGTTCTTCATCAGTTTTGTTCTGTGATCTGGAGTTTACACTTGCGTTATTTTATGCGCAAAAAGGAAAAGGTGCTAGTCTGTGCACTAAACCTTGCCATCTGTAGGTCACAAGGGACTCTCTAGGTTCAAGTCAAGTTCTTGTTATCACCCAACCCTATTTAGATGCAGTTTTCTGGTAGTAGCACTACATGTACATTGGAATTATGGCACATTCCCAAAGCTTGTGCTTTTCTTGGCTGTCACTTGAGTGTACTGTCAGATACAATAGCTGCATGGATTAAATAGAGTAACTCCCTCGCAGCTAAAGCTAATGCCAAATTCTTTTCTAACTAGATATTTTGAAATAGACCAGCTTCCTTCAAGGATGTGCAAGTAATGCAGATTTAAAAACCAGCTAATCATCTTTCTTGCTTAAGCCAATTTATTTTTGTTTTTAAAGTTCTTGTAATTTATTATTCCCAGGTACTCCTGCACACTACCCTGAGTTATCAGTGGGTGACAGCCAGGATGGTTGTCAGTACTAGAAACACGTTCTGAAAATTTAAACCATGATTTACGATGAAACAGCTGTTGTAGTGTTGGTTGTCACAATTTGCTTATTAATATGTTTTGACATCTACTTGATACAGTATGATTTAGCATGGCTCATGAAGCAAGTACATTAAATATTTTAAGGATGTATTTTTAACTTTGTTTTTCTTTGCTCTGCTGTATCTTATTTGCTCAAAGGCTTTCTTCGCTCTTGTCCTTGAGTAGATGCTTTGGTGCAGCAGTTTTGAGGTGTCTCATTTATGAAACTTAGAAATCTGCTTTCCATAGACTGTTTCTGATGCATTTCATAGTAGATTCATCCTCTTGGTTTTCAGTACAAACTGATAGCTAATACCTGCTCATCTTTGCATATTTCTTTTGGTATAACTTTATTTTTTTGATGTCCTGTATAAATACTAAACATCAGCGCTTACATTTTTAATTGAATCATCTCTTGAAGTTGTGGACTCTTGATACTTTTTAATATGACTCTTTGGGATGCCAGTGAAAATAGGAAAGGACAAAAAACAAAAGTCTGTTAATAGCAATGCTGGTATAAGTCTGTAACACCTCTTGGTTTGTTTTTGAATGTGTGGATTTGCATCACCATAGCTGAGAGCAGAGTCCCTTTTGAAAAGGGGACACTTGCATCCAGTGGCTTGGATTTTCTTCGAATAAGTATTTGTGCATTTTTGAGGAATGCTTGCTGCAGTTACTGATAGATTGAAGGAAGATCAAGCACTCACACCCGAGCCGTGCTGTAAGCCAAAGATCTTGAAAAGGTAACCTTTACTTTTGGAAAAAAAATAAAGCAGCCCTTGGAACAACAGGTGTGTTCTCTTTTTAATGGTAGAGTGTGGCACTACTGAATACTTCTGATCAATTAAGTGTTAAATATTCGTTTGAATGTGATAGGTTCGTTTCGCTGGTTATTAATCTCTTCCTGTGTCGTGAACCAAGAAACCTTCACTTTAGTCTGCTTTTTTTAAGAATATAGTAGTAAATCAGAAACTATGCAGATAAAAGTAATTTTTTTAATTATTATTATGATTATTTCCACTGAGTAAAGCGCCAGTGCGAACTGGGAGCCTCCCCCGCGCCTCTGCTCCCGAGCGCAGGTGGGAGCCGTCACCATCAGAGGGCGCGGTCGGGATGTCCCGGATTTCCAGCTGGGACCGGGCCCTGCCGCAGTCCCGCTCCAGGGTTTCCCTCGGGAAACAGCCCTTGGGAAATTAACTGTACGTGTTAAGTCTCGCATATAAGAAACTTCGGGCACTTAAGGTTATCAAAATTTACACTCACTAATAAAAATGTGACAGAAGTTGGTCAGTTAACGTATAGGAAAAAATCAAATGGGGTTTACGCATCAATGAAAGCTTTTCCTCATTTGTTTTTCATAGCTTACTGGAGACATTGAGTATGTTGGAAGACGACAAATAGAATAACTTGTAAATCAGGACCTGCAGGAAGACAGTACAATAAAAAGACTTAGTTACATATTTCCTGCGATTGTGCAGCAAAACTTAACAAGTCAGCTAGAAGTCTATCAATTTTATTTTTACATGCTTATATTGAATAGTCCCATTGAACTTAGTGGCATTTCCCATGGTTTGAGGTAGAGGTTTGTGAATTTAATTTTCTTATTCACTCATCAGCAGTAATACTAGCTCCAGATGGTGTGTGAGATCTTCCTGCTGGGGAGGGATGCCCCCAAAACTCTGTAAATACCTTTACTCCCCTAAATATGAAACTCATGCTGCTGTCTTTACCATCCCTATCACTTCAGCCTCAACTTTGCACCTACCTAAACAGGCTGGAACACAAGGTCTGGTTCCATGTGCAGAAAGATCACTAAGTGTGACGAAGATGATGCTCCTAGTCATGTGGGATTTAAGTAGTCCTGTGAGGAGCAGGGATTTGAACTCGATGATCCTCATGGGCCCCTTCCAACTTGAGATGTTCTGTCATTCTATGAACAAAAGTGGCCCATGTGGAGATCTCTTTGGGCTGAAGTTTGTTTTTTCATACAAGCAGGAATATGAGCTACACAGGCACTTTGAATGGGTTTGTATGTCACATGTGCAACTGTTGCAGGCAGACTAAAAATTATTTATTTCTGTACCTTGTTTCCAGCACTCTTGAGTAGTTGTATACAGAGGCCAGTAGCATTTGGAAAGAATATAAAACCAAGTACTGCTTCAAGAATGTGTTGATTTAGTATACATTATCATTGTTTAAAAAGGGCTAATGATTTGGTGTTTGAGTGTACTTTTGTGTTTCAGGAATTCTTGAGATATAACATTGACCAGAGGGAACTGGAAAAAACTTGAGGGAGAGGGGGGGAAAGTACTTATATGCAGTGCAGGTATCTTCAGTCAAAATGCTGAACAAAATACAGTTTTAAATTAAAAAATTGAGATCTCTGTTATCTCAAGTCACCCAGCATCAGTTCTGTGAATATAATAGGTTTGAGGATGTGTGTTATTCTCTTTCTTCAGTCTTGCTTCATCATGAAATTATTTGGAAAGTGTAGTCTTTACATCTTTGGTTGTTCATCACTAGCCTGTATAAAAAGTGTTTAAGTCTTGTCAAACCAGAATTTCAGAAGGATGTTGGAGATATTTGACTTATACTGGCATTGCTAATGAACAGGCAATGCTTGTTAGACATCTGAAAGTTGTTAATCGTGAATTTATCGTTCAAATCTGAAGTTTACACTATAGAATCTAAACTGGAGAATTGTTTCAGTTGTATCAATCCTGCTTTCTTTTAAGTGAATGGTTATTTCAGATACATGAAAATCATACATTAATTTAGCCACTTTAAATGGTATTGTCTTGGTTGGGAAAATAGCAGATTATAGTAAAAGTAGGGCAAGAAATCTTTTTGGCCCAGCTGATCATCCCTGCAGTTGTCTATTTCTCCCCCAGATGGAGTATTTTTTAAGCAGTAGCACAATAATAGAGAATAAATTATGTCATGTTGGACATGTTGGTTTTTAAGTTATTAAACAGAAGATGACTTAGTGTTTTGTGAAGAAAAGTTTAAGCTTTAAATGGCTTAAATGCATATAAAGGTATTAGATAGACCTGGAATCTGACCCATTACTTTTTTTTTTTTTTTTTGCAGCTTCTCTACTGCTTATGCTGTGTCATAAGACAAATGGCACTGCTATTAACAGGAAAATCTGGTCTAGCATACATGATGTGCATTTAGAGTGACGTGGCTGTGCATGGCTCTATACTTACTGGTACCACTCTGACTGTAACATCTGGTAGAACAAGTTTTCCTTAGGATGTGTAAATATTTCTTTTACTGAGATCAGCAGGGAAACTTGTATATGTATTTAGGTGTATTATTAAACATATGAAAAGAAATAAATATATGAATGGTTGCTCACTTGTACTGTGTCAGTAGTTGATGTAAGTTTGTGGAACTTACTAGGACAACTAGATGTCCGGGTCCTGCTGTAGCTGTCTGTGACCCCATTTCAGTTTCTCTAAGTGTTTGTTCTCACTCAACCTCTCTTCATGATTCCCTTGCTCTTGGAGCAAGTCCAGGATGACAGTGCCCCCTACAGCAGCTGGTTTTTTCACCCAGGTCAGAGGAGGTACATCTACTTGCAAGGTATCCTAACTGAAAACTGGGACCAGTGCTTATAAATTCAGTCTTCTACAATTTCTACTTCACTTTCTTTCTGTCTGCTCAGACACTCTTCATCCATCCTGCAGCTATTTGTTTCTGTTTCCTGACTAAATCTCTTCCTCTCATTTCCTCTTTAGCTCCTGTGGATTCTAAACTACATGCTGGAACACAGAATAACTGGAAATGAACTGGAAATTAATGAGTTTGATTTATGCCCTGTTCTTTCAGTATTGGTAAAGAGGAGTAATACAGTTTAGCTTCTTGTCCATTTTTCTTTAATTTCTCTGGAATTAAGTTGTAGTAGTATACAAAGTAATGGTCTAATATAAGGGTTCTTGGGTAGTCCAAGATCCTTCAGAACAGAACTTGTTTTTGAGTTAATGTGCACTTTATTTTTATCACACATTACAGACCAGAAAATCTATACATTATAGAGATTAATAAGTAATTTAGGAAAATGCCATCTTAGGTACTCTTTGCAGTCACTGTACAGTATCATGTCATTGCTTAATGAAAAGGAAGTAAAGCCCTCTTTGTTAGTTTCAGCTAGAACTTGTGTTATAGAAGGAGTTAATTTGTCCATCAAACTATGAATTAATAGCAAAAGGAATATTTGGGTCTATTCCAGCATCACCCTCAAAGTGTGTGGCTGTTGTAATTCTGATTCTGTGATGATACAGAAATTAGTGGGCAAAAGGAATATCATGGCAAAGCATTTCTGTACTTTCTTGTACATATTAGTTTGTTCTGCCCTTTATCTGTAACAAAAGAAATGAACAGAGGGAATAAACCCAAAGTTCAGAACCTACAAGCATTTTATAAAAATATTTTTAAAAGGAGTGCAAGTCTCCAGCACATCAGTGTCTTCTTTAGTTTTTAAAATGCTGTCTGATGAGTATTCATCAGAAATTTGATATTCATTACGTATTTAGCATTTGGGTACCAAATTGATCGCATGGTCTCTATAACTCTTATAAAATTCAGAGAAATACTATTGCTTGTAGGGAGATTGACATCAATCCTGAAGACTTGAAAACATAAGAGATATCAATAACTGAATGACAGGAGTATGATTAGTTCAGCTGATATAAATCTTACTTTAAAAATCACTTAAATTACAAACCTGGTTGATAAATTTGATTAAATATCTTTTAAGACTGCTAATGTGTTAATAACAGATAATAGTTCAGGAAGAATTATCATTTACAGTATCAGTAATCATATGTTAAATGTATTAAAATTTAGATAAAGCTTAGATGTTAAAATAACTGTCACCAAGTGGATAAATTGTTATCATACAGAAGCACTCTTAATGAAAGTAAATCTGAATCATATAATCATAGAATGGTTTGGGTTGGAAGGGACCTTAAAGATCATCTCATTCCAACACCCCTGCCATGGGCAGGGACACCTTTCACTAGACCAGATTGCTCAGAGCTCCATCCAGCCTGGCCTTCAACAGTTCCGGGGATGGGGAGTCCACAGCTTATTATTTTCAATAATATGAAATTTCAGTATTTTTCCCCCCACTCATCTAAAGTGATCTAAAATAATTGCTGAGAAAAATCTGCTCCTGGATAGAGGCACTCATACATCATGGTACAGATCTTTTCATGAGTCACTTATGAAAATTTGCATTTGTAGTCATTAAAATGCCATTAATACTTAAAAAATGGGGGGGATTATCTACAAAATGTAACTGTTCTCAACAGTCACTTTGAAAATAATTTAAATGTCAAATACTGTAATGCCTGTGTAAAAGTGGCTAATGTTCTTATGGGTACATCTTTCTGCTCTTTTGTACTGAAATGGTTTAGTGGCACCTCAGTAACTGATGAGGTGTTACTGGGATAACCACAGATAAGGTTGTGAGGTGCTCAGATGCTTTGAAAATTGTCACCAGTAAAGGTGGGCCAGTTTTGAGGGTTTTTTTAGGTTTTTTGGCTTTTTACATTTTTTTTTTAAATATTTGAAGTTAAATTAGCCTGATTTGTAGTAGAAGTGCCCAAGTCCATGACTGTACCCTTTCTGTAGCAATTCTGTTACAGCTACAGTAGGCGACTGCTTAAAAAAAGCAGAAGTCTGGACTGGGTTCTGAACGCCATTGTCCTTGTCCTGAAAAGAGACCAAACTTTTTCCCCACAAAAAAAAGTCCTCTCTGAACTCGGATCTGACAGGCTGCGATACTGACCTCTGACTGGTTTGTTCGGCTTTTGTGAATCATGTTTTCTAAAGATTTTAGAGAATTCAGTTTTTCTCCTTTCTTAACTCTAAATTCAAGAAAACACCCTCCTTCAGGAAAATACATGCTTATATCAGCAATTCAGATGTTAAAATGCAGGTGAGGTGCTATAGCTGTGAGGTAGTGAACTGTAAGTTTTCTTTGAAAGCCACGTAAGTTTCTATGGTCAGTTAAAAGAAAGTGGAAGTTTCGCTTCATTTGAGGTGGGGGAAAGGGTAGCTTTTCAAATATATTTAAAAAAAATAGATATATATATATATACACACACTCTTTTTGAATGGTCTTTTCTGTCAACAAATTTTGACCTAGATGTGCCTTTCTTTCTAGATGAAAAAGAGAAACCTCATGCTTTGATGTCAGGCAAATTCATGCGTGCTTTATCATGGGCACCTGATGAAGGGAGTGCTTTCCTGTAGCACCTGTTTCTCAGCTGATAAATTCTGCTTCATGCAGGTGGTAATGAATTGTATATTTCTAAGGTTTATCAGGGTTCTCATCTGTTAGAATTTCATGTTCAGAACAGTGGGAACTGTTTGTAAGATGGTTTAGGGTTTCTCGGTGCTTCCTCGTTTGCAGTTTTGGATAGCTGTAATGTTAATCTGATTAATCTGTCAGAATTTGAAGTGTGTTCTAAAAAACTGTATATATTATAAGAAATTTCTGTTGCAATCGCCATTTGTTCTTTAAATGTTTTGCAATTAATGCTAGATGGTTTTATTTTAATGTGCCAAGAAATATGAGTACAGAAATATCTACAGGAATTTGATGGCTAGTCACATATAAATTTATTGAATGAGCTAAAGTAGTTGAGTTTGATCCCAAATATCCTACGTATTCATGTATGATGGTATTCGTAGATGATGGAATTGATTATGGTAATGTTCAGGCAGACTTTGATAGCACATTTTTACATGCTTTTTTAGAAGAAAATACATATTGTCTGTATTGTGTTAGGAGACAGGGTAACCGTAGATACTATTAATATTTTTCATGCAAGTTCTTTGGCTTCAAGATTGCAAAGAACAGGGACCAAGTTATGACTCATTATGTTTTAAAAAGTTTAATAGATAAAAGCAAAGCATGGGAAAAAAACTTCAGTGGTTCTCATAGGTATTTAAAACACCAGTGCAGAACTGTTGCTTGAGATTACCAGAATAACCGAATTGAGAAAGCTCTATCCTTTGCTGCAGTTACACAAGGGTCACTTGTGTGACTGGGATAAAGGTCCTGCACAGCTGTCTTGTGCACGCTCTGGGGTGTTCTGAACACGCTGGGTTTGTTGCGTGTACTCAGATTAACTCTGGAGTGCACAGGCTGTAACTCTGTTGTGCGAGTGCTGTGCTGGATTCACGCGTCCTGTACGGGTCATCAGCCTGGGCTCCGCATATCTGATGCATCTCGTAACTAACGGGGATAGTAAGTATCTGATAATCCAGTGAAAAGAGAAAAAACAAATGAAACTACTTCACAAGAAACATCTTTAATTTACAATACTACACATTAGAAAAGGACGTTTTCTGTGATGCAGAAAAATATTTATGTACATTTCAAAGTAAAAGTACAACAAAGGAAGTAGAACAAGCATTAACATATTCTTTTACTTTTGAAAAATTCACTTCAGTAAAAAAACATGATGGATTTGTTTACAACTAAAAGACATTAAAATTAGACCTGATAATTAATTTCTGCTCACATAAGCCACAAACTAGCATATGCTTATGCCATTGGTGCTAGCCAGAAAGATATATCAGATGTCCTTAAGGAAATTTGTGTAAAGTCTGTAAAGGTTAATTAAGAAAAAAGTTATTTTGAAATTGAGACAATTTGTAAAACCCTCCAGCCTTGCTCTTGAATTCCTTCACAGTATGCAGTATCCAAGAAACAAACCATTCCAAAATACTTCTGAACAGCTGCAAGAAGAATTTAACTTTGTTACTGAAGAAGATATTAAAGAGTGTAAATGCTTCCAGCTGTTGCAATTTACGACTTTAAGTAGTTAAACTTCTGTTTATAGGAAGATACCACATACAGTATTTCAGGAATTTGGTATTTCAGACACAGTCTTTGTTTAAACTTGTATGTGATAAGTTGTATTAAGTTTAATCTCTGCCTTTTTTCGTATTTTCTGAATCCAGCTTTCCTGTTCTGTTTATGCAGCAGAGAATTTAGTTCATTATAACGCTAAATATTGAGTCAGATCTATGTATATTCCCTCTTTCATATCTTCCAACACATTTCAATTAACTGTAAATAGAAGCATCTTAGATATATTAGTTAATAGTACAAATTATGTGATCAAAATCCAATAAGAATTTTATTACAGCTAGAAAAATTTTACTCATAGGTGTTAGGTACATAGCTAGATCTATGATGCTTTGCATAAAATTAACTATTTTTCTCTCAAATGTTCTCAAAGTGAAATGCTGGGTAAAAACTTCAAAATTAGGTTGAAAACTAACATTTTTATTAGATACTGCATCTAGCATACTGATTCTTGTAGACTGCAATATTTCTGTCACATTCTTACCAGAGGGACTGTATAGAAACATGAAACATTGTGAGCCCTCACAATGAGCTGCCACAATTTATCATGAGATGAAGCCCTGAGGCAGAGCAAGAGTCAGCAAAGGCAATGGCACTAAACCAGTATGGACATTATTCCTTTTAAATGTTTCTGATTTGGGAAAAATTCTGGGTTCTCTAAATGGTGAACTCTTCAGCTACAATTAGAAATTTACCAAGAAACCTGACATTCTCTGAAATACTGTTGCTGTTGAAATTCTGAGTTGACTTTCTTCAGCAATCCAACTCATAGGAACTTCTGTCTTTTCCTTCATAAAAAGGTCTTATGGCTCCTCTTTCAATTAGTCATTTTAAAATTTGGATATCATGATAATATATCTATCACACCCCTAGAAGAGTTGTCCTAATATTTAGTTATCACAGTGTTTTACTTCTGTCATGTACATCAAGTTTAAATTTGTCAAGAGTGAACTTCCTGGATTCATTTTTTGATATGCCCATATCTACTATTTTAGGACACCATACTAGATGTGTTGTCATTGTGCAGATGCTGATAGGCTGTTGGTAACTCTCTTTATTTATGTAGTTAAATTGACTTTCTTCAGTCTATCTCTAGAATGCAACTTTTCTTGTAAATTTTTCTTGCAACTCTTCCCATTAATTAAATTAATAAATTAAGGATTTTGTTTTAGTAATAAATATTTTCACAGTGCTCTGTCTTTATGGTAAGATTAGCAATGAAATTCATGGTTCTTAAACTCTTTCATGCAGAGGATGGATGTGTTCTGGGAGTTACTAGCTTTTGAGGTCCATTTTTACGGAGACTATAGTTTCCTGGCAATGTTTATGTATTTCTTTGTTGCTTTTGGGGCCAGAAAAAAATTGTGTGGATTCCTAAGTTATACAGAGAACTTAAATGGAAATGAAGCCTGTGATAAGGATTGATATAATCAACTGACACAAATATTGATAATGAGATATAAATAACAGAAATATATTGATAGTAAGAGATATCTACAGTCTCAGTTCTCAAACCCTTTGTAGCATGGTGACCTTTACAAAAATCACTTCCTGAGTAATTACTCCAGTTGTTCTCTTTATAGGCATTATAAAATTAATTTATACCTTTCCTGTACAATATGTATCCACAGGAGTGCTGCACTGTCAGTGACAGCTGTGCACAGGGCTATTCATTACATGGTTACTTGAAGAGCTGTAGATTTAAAAATTCTAGTAACTTCAAATAAATTTATGATTGTGCATATGTCAGAAGAAGGTGCTACTTCTTCACCTGCTCATCTATTGAATATCTTCTGAGTAAACTAACAGGTAAAAAGGGATCTGGAAGGTATCAGTAGGTGGCAGAAAAACACTGGTATCCTAATGAGGAAAAGTGTTGCTTTACCTGTGTAACCAGAACCTGACATCTCTGCCTTTATAATATTATGAAGTTTTGGGTTTTCTCTTCTTTGAGCTCTAGACCCCTTGTCAAGACTTCTGTCTTCTTGTTGTCAGTCTTGACAACCTTTTCCTATATTGCCATATTACTGTTCTCCAGATAGTTCAAAATCTGTTGTCAGAGGGAATTACCCAAATGCTTCAGTGCAAAGCAGACAGCTTCTCTTTCCATGATGCTCAGGGAAGTTTGAGAGGTGGTGAAATGAGAAAGTGTTCACAGCACTGAAAACCCTTCACCTGACACAGGAATTGCTTTGGTTGCTGCAGCTATAATTTGGGATAGTTATTTTGCTGTTCTGTGGGGGTTTTTGCTCTTTGGAAAGGTGAGCTCTGAGCTTAGGACTTGAGTCTTTGATGTTCAGAGCATTGTCTTGGATCCAGCAGTGCTTATTAGTTCAAAGTGAAATGCTGCATGAAAATTATGTGTCTGACTTCCATGGGTTTTGGAAATTGTACAACTGCATCAACACTATGCTCCATCTTGAGCTAAGAAAACTGGCCAGATCCAAGCTAACACATGAGGAACCAGTTCTGGTATCTATACCAGCAGCACTGTTAGTTGTTTCTTGTTCAATCTGCCAACAAATAGTTTTAGCTTTGTGTTCTCAATTATATCATTTTTGCTTTTGATAGGATGTGTTGTGTCCCAGCAGCCATCCATATGAGAAAGAAATGGCTTGGATCAGTTATCATTCTGTTCTCAACTCCTCCAGAGCAATTGAAAGTCATACAAAATTAAATACAAAATATTTCTGAGGTATTCGCAGAACTCTGTAGGAGGTTTGGTCGTTATAAAAACAAGGTGATAAGATTTTTAAATTTTTAGAGTGATGATGTTCTACAGTGTCCAGTAGTAGATATTATATCAGCAACTGCAGTGAGTGTTATTGTTTATGAGAACTCTTTGTGTCTCTGTATGTCTTGGAGCTGATGTGAAAACAGCTCCCCACTTCGCTAACACAATTCCAAAATAGCCTTTTCCCAAAACCATTTTAGGAAGAACTTCTTTTGTCTGATTTGTGACTACGGTGGAAGGTGGGGGTGTGTTTCCCTCATGATGAGGAGGGCATGGAGGCCTGAAATGAAGTTTGTCAGAGCAACACAAAGAGTTCCGAGATGAATAGAAAGTTCCTTCACAATATTTGGATTCTATTCTATGCAAGCTCCAGACTCTGTGTTCAGCCATAGCTGATGCCTACCTTGGGAACATACACAGTAGGAAGTTTGTAAGAAAACACGTGAATTAAGAGATATTTCAAATATAGCTGTGTTTGAAATAAAATGTTTAATTGGCTATTTTAGAGTCCTTTTATTTAAATTGACTTTTTTATTTTGAATAGGGTCATGGGAAGTGAATTGCAGAATACTGGACATTTCAACATGACAGAATAGAACCACAGAATCATGTAGGTTGGAGAAGAACCCTGAAGTTTGAATCCAACCGTAAAGCCACACTACCAAGTGAATTTAATTTTACAAGTTCCTTAGATTATAATGCCTCAGTGCATCATGCCAAGATTTCTCTTCCACTTCTCTGAGGCTAGAAGACTAGCAAAAGACCATTTCCAAAGAGAATTTGTCACAGGATATATCTCCTGGGGAAAGTCCACTACTGTTCATCTCTTCAAGTGCTGTTGTCCTTTTCCAGAACTTAGTGAGTAGAATCCTTTGAGGAAGATATAAATAATTATGATTTCCTTTTATTTCATATGATGTATTATAAATCAAATTTATTTAATAACTTAAATACCATCTCTTATGCGGTATCAAAGTGATTTTATGTAATACAGACCTATGAGCAAAAATAAATTAATTGTAGAGCATTTCATGTGACTATACAACAAGTTTTACTTGGATACAGCTTGAATAAGACATTTATTTCCTACAGAAGTGTGTAGATAGATTAATGCCTTGGAGCACACATTATTTACCTACATGATTTTCCTCTGTAGTCATGCTTTGAAGTTACAAAATCAAAGTAATTTGTATGTTCCAATTCATAGGACACGAAAAGAAACATTTCTTCAAAGACCATGTATTTCTAAAAGAAATGTAAAGCACTGTTTTCAAACAGAATAAATAATAACTTGTGGTTTAACAACAGAGGAAAAAGAATTTTAGTAATGAACTGCACTAAAAGTGCTCAGTCTGCCACAAGAGCTATTTAGTGTTGATCCCAGCTTAGGTATGAGTTTATTTTTTAGCATCCAGTAAAAAACTCAGAATTTGTGAATTCAGTCTTTGACTGACAATTAAACACTGTAATTGATAACTTGCTGGTAGCGGCTCTGGAAGCTGAACCAGTAGAGTCTAATTTTTATCATAATTCCTATAGATGGTTTTTAAATAATGTGTATTGTGGTTCTTTCACTACTATTTATTACATGCATACTCTACATATATTTTAATCTTTGTAGTTCCTTTTTTCTTGACTTGCATCTTTAATACTTTATATATCAAACACCCTGGATGAAAATTATATTGGTATTTAGAGGACATCAGATGTAAAAATTGCATAGTAAATGTAAATGAGACGAGAGATTACTGAAACAATGTTTTAAGTTCATTTAAATTCTTGCAGAATAATTATTTTCTTTACAGAGAGGAAAAATGTAAAATCTTTAATTGCTAGCTAAATACAGACTATATCGTTTACTATAATAGCCAAACCTGTATATAGAAATAACCACATAATAATGCAGTTCCAGGAGTTTTCAAGCTTAATTATGAAAACCCTGGCAACTCTTTCCTGAAAGAGCTCTAGAGGAAGTGTGTGAGGCAGAGGAAGAAAGGGACTCTCTAAAACACACTTTTTGTTTGGTTTTTTTTTTTTTAATTTAGGAGAGAAACAGTATCACAGAGACGGGACATGATTTCTGGTAAAGTTTATTCCTTATACTTCTGCGTGTGATATTGCATCAATTCAACTGTGGGAAATAAGAACAGTAAGAAATAATGCAATAGTTGGTGTAAATATTTTCTGTATTTTTGGGAAAAAGCATGGGTGCTTTTGGGAATGTCTTTTTTAGAAGTAAGTCTTTAATTCAAGAAATGTTTGCACATTTTTACTTGTGTTCCTAGGAAAGCACACAGCATATGAAGTACTCAGTAGAATTGGATATACATCTATTATACAGAAAAATGTACTGAAAAGTAACTGCTTTACTGTATCAAGTCTAGGAAAGTCCTCTGCTTTCTGCATTTAGTCAGATTCACTGAGTGGAAGGTGCAAGAAATCCCTTCATTGACACTTATTGACTAATTTGCATTAAGAAATATTTCTTCCTTACCTGCATAAGTATTTGGCTTAAATCCTGAATGATTTCATTAGCTATGTAAAGGCTTAATCTCTGAAAATCCTGCTAAGCTTCTGCCCTCATTGAAAGCTGTGATTTGTTCTAGTTAATTTTGATTTAAATACATTGCCTTTCAATTCCACTAAATGTTCCTTGCTTTTAATTTATTTTAAATAATGGAGAGATTAATAAGAATACTGTTTTTTTCTTTGTGTCATTATTTTGCATGACAAACTCTGCTGTTTGGTCTTCTTATAATCTTCTTTTAAGCAATACCATTTTTTGTCAATTTGTCAGTGCAGTCACTACAATTGTGAGGTAAAATTAAATACTTATGGAAGTATTTATTTCTTTAATCCTGTTTTTAAATATACAGAAGTATTCAAGACAGCTGTGATTGATGCTGTAATTATTCTTTTGACATATTTGACTTTGATTTATTCAGAGTTGTCCTGCACCTGTTTTCAAAGGAAAGAAAACAATTTGTCAAAGGTTGCAGAAGCAAGTGCTGCTTTAAATCTGTTTTATAATCTTACTGCAAGTATATAAGGAAGCTAAATAGCCTTTTTACTCTCTTTTCTAATGGAGCTGCACATCATTGCTGATATCCGTTTTGTGTTGATATAGGAGGGGAAAATGGCATTTGTACGAACTAGAAAAATTCTTTTGGAGTCTCTTAATGGGGCTGTATTGCAAAGGGATCTGTTACGAGAAGTTTGATACATTTTTATGCTCTCCAGAATGCTGATGCTTCATCAATAGGGAGAATGCAAGAATGTTGAGATAAAATAGTATCCTGTTAAGAATAAACCAATGCATGCACTAACATTAAGTGTAAACAGGAAAATATAAACAGGGGATGGTTTATGGAAACAAAACAGGCAGAGAAAATGGCGATGGAAGCGCTTCCAAGCTAGTTTTGTGTCCTCACAGTCCAGCTGATCAAGGACATGGAAAAAATCCTTGGTGGTCTCTCCTAGGTGTAGTGCTGCATGCTTGCTGCCTTTTTACCAGCTAGTTCTCTAGCTAGTAGGAGACACACCCACTCCTTTGTCTGTCAGTGAAGATAGTTTAGGTATTCGTAATCTCTGCTGGAAGGGTATGGAATAGCCAAGTCCTTGGAGATTGTCCTTATTGCACTGAACATGCACTAAGATAAGATATGAGCACGGAGATAGAATGCAAGGCCAGAAGCATAGAAGTGTTCTCCAAAATACAGGCACTTTCCCTGGTAACAGTCTCTGTGGCGTTTCTGAAGAACTTCTCCGGAGTTCCGCAGCAAAGCCATCTGGATTGTCATCTACCCTCCTGGAAAATTTATGCATCTAAGCACACTGCAACGCTTAGCAAAGCATTGCTGCTGTTAGTGCTTTAAAAACAAACAAAATAAATAGAAAACTTCTCTCTAAGTCACATAGTTGATTGGTGGTTGGAATAAGAATATGTAAGTAGATGACTGTAGAAAAGGGTAAAAGGAATGTTGCAAAATCTTTCATGACATTGTGTTGACAATAAGCAGATTCATAATCCTCTGCTGTGGAGTCTCATTAATGAATTTGTAGGTGGAACTGAAAGGAGGGTAAGTCTGAAAAGTACCCAATCTGGTGAGCTCGGGTACTGGAATATCCACAGTGTATACAATGTGCATATCCATTGTTTATATAATAATTTTCAGATACTTCTATTCAATTATATGTTACAGTTTTCTGAAAATTTCTAAGTAATGTTTTACATATATTGTTTGTTTTCTTAAATATGATAGATACCTAGATACCTGAAGATGCATAGAAAAAGGCATTTAAGGAGAAAATAACTCTTGATAAGTAAGAATCTTGACAATACATTTTGAAAATAATTCTCGACATGTAACACTTGACAAGTAAAGTCCATAAACGGTAATTGTAAAATGCTTCATTTTAACTATAAGCATTGCACATGCAGTAGAGTATCTTTCATATATTAAAAGGTTTTAACCAGAGAGTGGTTGTTGATAAAGATATGTAACAATTGTTTTTTTCCTCTTAGATAATCCTTCCCAGTTGCAGCTGTAATAAATTTTCCCTCAGTTATCAGACACCATATGCAGATGCCATACATGCATTTGCAGTTAGTAATTGAAGCTGAGTATCAACCTGGCACTTATTTTTCCAAAATGCCAAACAACGAATTTTCTCTTGATTAGTGTTTTCATCCATTTTCAAATATTAATTTGTGCATTTTTGTGCGTCTTCTTAAGTTTCTCCTATCAGGCATGAAAAAGGATCCTTTAGTTAAATTATATCTCAAAACAAAGCTGCTGTAGCTGACCTCTCATGAATAAGATAATAGACTCTATACGTCAGTTGGAAGGGACTTACAGCAATCATCTAGATAAGAAATGAAAACTAGGAAATGCAGCTTTTTGGTTGCAAAATGTGGCAAAACCATAACACATCATTTCAGTACCACAAAAAATTTGTTATTTGTTCCAGGAAGATTCTAACCGTGCATTATTTGTGGAATAAACTATAAATAGGTATTCTGATAGCTCCTAGTAAATCTCCTAGTAATTACTGAATGATTAACATGAACAAATTCCTATAGAATATATAGCCTTAGAGTGGTCTTTTAAATTATTAATAGAAAATGGGAAATGCATACTTTCTTTTAAGAGAGCTTTAATGGGTTGTTCCATGCAAGTATTCCTGTATCTTGCTCCTTCAAGAGAGTAAATGCAAATGTTCAAAGAAAAGCAAGTAATATTTCTAAACAGTTTTCAAATGCATACACCAGCTTATAGGTGTGATAACAATTTTAACTGACTTGCAGTGATGAATATGAACATTATATACTGAATCTCAGGTTTACAATTTTAACACCTGGAAATCTTCCTTAAGGTTCTCTTCTTATCTTGGTCGGACTGGCAGCAGAGGCCCACATCCTTGGTTGCACTGCAAATTTTCTAAAACCTAGAGCTACTTTCTATGTGGTTATCCTTTAATTAATTAATTGAATGTTTAGTAGCAAATGCTTTTCTTTGTCAGAATGCATGTCCTGTTTACTGAAGTTATCAGAATTTACTATCTAACATTTAATTCCAGGGAAAGAGCAAAATGTGTGATGTAAACTTCGCAATTGTGCTTGTGCCATAACTTCTAAAATGTGGTGGCGACTAAAAATAGTTGTGTATTTTGTTATTGCTGCTTTACTTCGTGTTTTCAGAAATTGCTGCTGACAGCCTTGTAGTAGGAGGTGACTAACGGGGCACTTGTGCTCACTCAGATAAGGCCTTATCTACTCACAGGACTTTTGTTTCTGTGAACCGTCAGACTGTAGAGTTGATGAAGTATTAAAGGAGGACGCTGCATTACTTTCTGGCTTATATAAACAGCAGTACTACAGTTGCAAAAAGTCTTTGTTCCTGGTGATGTGCCGGTCACTAAAAATGTTAACTTGAAATTTAAATTTGCAATGCTTAAATATACTCATATTTAATGTAGATAATGAACCTGGGTCACAGGAAGCAGAGATAGAGATTTTCTGGTTACGTACAAACATAAAAAAAGCTTTGGACTTGCAATTTAATATCTGAAGCTGAGACTTTTACTGAAATGTTGAAAAGTGTCTGGCAGTCCTTGTAGTTGTTAAGACTCATAAATGCCATGGGTAGTTCCTATTTTATAATTACAGTAAAAAAACATAAAAACTTGAGATTTCAAGGAGACAGTCTAGACAGATTTGACTTTTTCAGCCTTAAGGGTGAGGATGAAACTTTCCAGATCAAAGTACCCATGTAATATGCATACCACCATCATGCTGAGCATTGCCCTTGTTCCTTAGTGGGACAGAGTAGAGCTTGCTCTCCCTCTGGCTCTAGGCCCTCTAAAAACGGTTTTCACAGATGTTACTCCTAAGTGGATGGGTGAAAGCTAACTGAGGCCTCACAACTTCATTTTCTATCTTTAGTGGAATTAAATTCTAAGCAAGCTACTTAATTTTTGGAACTCCAGCCACGATCACCACCTTGTTACAAATGTGAAATGTGCACACTGGTAAGAAAAACTAGCATTTCTTCTACTAAGAAGCAGTTATCAGAAGTTCAAAACAATCAAAAATATTTGTGCTAGGATGCATCATGTGATTTTTATGCTGCCTTCAGCATGACTGAGCCTTCACAGCTATTGTAAATTAACATAAGTGCGTGTAGCTCTTGACAAATGGCTATTCCTACATATCCTAAATGATTTTTAGTATTAGAAATTGGAGATTGCTAGTATCACTGCTTGTTTTTGTTATGAGAACAAAATGAATTCATCTCCCAGGCTCTTAAAACTACTTCAGTCCTTTTGTTCTTGATTTCTTTGTTACAGCTCTGTACTCAACATTGTTGAAGTGTACAATATTTAGCATATGCTGTGGCTGCAATTAGTTTTAAAGCCCCTTCCTGCATGGTTTCCTTCCTATTTTATTTCAATTGTGAAGTCAGTGTGTTCCTGAAGCTGATGATAGTGTTACAGAAAGGCAGGGGGGAGGGAGAGAAAGAAGTCCTTACAGCTTCAGCCCATGCCCAGGGCAAGACAGTTTACATATTTTAAAAAACCACACACACAAAAGCATAATACACACTGGAGCCCTCTTACTCAAAACTAGTTTTATTTTAAAAAATAAGTTGAATGCATAGCACTCACGAAGATTCCATTGTTTTGGACATTTTGCATTTAGGAGCACCATTCTTATTTATGCCATAAAAAACACATTTTGGTTCTAATAGTAAGAACAGTGTATTTTTAATGTACACTGGTAAAGCCCTTTTAAATAACATAGATTGAAACTGTTCAGTGTACATTTTCTCTGTAGTCATGATGCAGCTGTAGTGTCAGAAAAAAAAAACGCAAACTAAGTAATAAATTAAAAACAAACAGCATGTAGTGGATCTTTTTACAATTGACCTAATGTCTCAAAATAGTCAAATAATACCCTATTAAATGCAAATTTGCAGTATTAACTAACTGAATAAGCCCCCCACCCATTATAAGTCCAGTGTTAAGTATTAGTTAAATTTTTATATATTGAATGCCTATGGAATAAATTTACTAATACCCCCAAAAAAGAAGAGTCTATACTGCTGTGTCACAAAAAAGATGACAAGTTAGCTGATTTAAAGATTTTACAGAAAAAATTGCTACAGGCATCTGCTGTTATTTCAAGTCATGGTCTATTACAAGACTGTACATTCATAGCATCAGAGGTAGTTAGAGCACTGAGGACTTGGATACAGCATTGCAACAAATCAAACCAGCAGAAAGAAGTCCATTTCCCTCTAAAATGGGTAACAGTGCCAAGTAAAAAGCTCAGCATCTTATGAGGTGGAAAGTCTCTACTTAACACTACTCTCAGACATGGGGAAATAGTCATTAAGAGAAGAAGAGAGGAGAGGAAAAAAAACCCAAACCAACTTGCACTTTAATAAAGAACTGACCACACTATGCATATTTCAAAGTTGATTCTCTAGCATAAAACAGAGAGGGTCATCTTTTCCATTCACCCTCCCATCCCTCTTGACTTGCACATCTATGCTACAAAAGCCCACAACAAAAATTGGGATTTAAAAGACAAAACAAGAGCAACAGGATTTTTTCTCCTCAACAATAAATAGGTTTTCATAGCATGTTACATAACTCATGGCCAGAACGAATGAATACAGCTGTCCTTCCTCCATTCTGAACATTACAGTCATAAAGGCTTCATTTTAGTATTGATATTGTAACTTAACTGCCCCTGCTTTCAAAACAGTCCCTGTAAGATTCACAATACTTTAGTGTCATTCGATGGTACACAATTTTAAGTGCTGCCACTAAGACAGGGGAGAAGGTGGTAAAAGAACAAATAAAACAACCAAAAAAACCCTTAAGCCTATAAAGATATTTTTAAGCAGTAGGAATTCTGTCATCCATACCTCTTCTTCCCATTCTACCACAGAAAAAAGTCAGGTATCTTCTTGTATTAGGGAAAAAAACCAACCAAACAAAAAGAAACAAACAAAAACCCCTGAACCATCTCCATTAATATCTCTACCACTGTTTTCATCTAATAGTTGGATGAGCGAAGCTTTCTACCCTCACACTATCCACTCCACAGGAGAGAGTGTAATTCCATAAAGTTACGTAATTAGCACCTTAATTGTGACAGAGCAGTTCACTCTGCTATATATTTTTGATCCACCCCTTTAGAAGAGTAAATCTCTGTATCTGCTTCTAGAATTCCCAAACAGTAGAAGAAATAGTTGCCCCATAATTACCTGAGAATTTCCCTCCACTTTAAGCCTGACAGAAGTGGATTTCTGTAAGCATTTAACTGTACTTGTTTTGTACGAGTGACACTGTCAGTACAACTGGAGGATGCTTTCTGTTGGTTAATAATACAGGTGTGTTTGTGTGTGTGTACACAGGGCAACCACAGCCACTGTGGAAGTTATGGTACAGTACAAGTTCAGCTGAAACTTTCTCTTTTCTTGAAATACCACACTGCTGGGCAGTAGTTCACATCTATGTTCTGTGAACACAACACATCCCTTTGGTATCTGCATAGATGCCCTGAAGAAAAGCCACTCCACTTGCTACAGTATCCTCCCTCTCTGCCTTCCTTCCTCAAGTTATACCCAATTAGTGTACAAACCAGCAGCACAGAGTAATGAATAGAAAATTCCCTGAGTTAGTATGAAAGAGTTACTTTAAACATAAAAGGGATAGGGAGGAGAAAAGAGGCAAAAAGGTAGTCTGTCCTGTAAAGGTACAAAACTTAAAAACTAGCCAAAATAACAGTTAACTCACATGCCTTAGCCTAAAGCGAATATCCAACACAAGTGGTGAAAAAGGGGCAAGAGTATGGAGTTAGCCAGATGAGATTTGTTTCTTCCTGTGATCACCATGTAGCTGTAGAAGTCTGGCATTCAGTGGATGCATAAGTTTCAGTAAATATAAGGTTAGTGTTAATACTGTATGGTGGTATTACGTAAATGTCTTCAAAATAATACTGCATTATCTCCTTCATTAAAAGGTAAGTCTGTAGTTAGTCCACAGCTATTTTTCTTCTGAATCGAATTTCACAGACACGCATTAGAAGAACAGAATATGCTGTCAGAGTAAGAACTTATTATCCCCAAGCATACAGAGTCTTTTTCAGAGGATGGTCTGGGTGCTTATTTTTTGCAGTCTGTATTTGAGCTGTGGTACCGGTTGCCAATCCAGTTGCTTTTTTTCCTGGAAAGACACCTTTTTTATTCAGTTTTTTGCCCTCAAACTTATCTGAGATTTAACAAAAAAACGAAACAATTTCCCCCCCCAAACAAACAAGCACAAAAACATTTTGTAGTTATCACCTCTCAAAGCAGGGAGTAATACAGGAATATCGTCCATTCACTTGGTAACTCCGGTTGTAGGAGACACTAATACATGGCTTCACTTCCAGTGGCACAGCCAAGGACGTGGCAGCACCAGTCTGTACGTGGCCTCGGGCCTGACCACTGGACTGTAAGGCAGCAGGGCAAGTCTGAAGTGGGTAAGATGCTGTGTGATTAGATGATAATATCTGTTGGCAGCTTTGCTGCTGTGATGTCTGATGGTGGTACTGTAATGAAGACTGATGAGCCTGGAGATAGTGGGGTACGTGCTGCTGAGCACTGGCCTGCTGGGGGGTTGGGGCTGGGGGCTGAAATACCGAGTGTTGGGCAGACTGAGCATGTTGTCCTTTTTGCTTGTTTGCTTCCTTCACGTCGTTATCGTGCGCACTGAAACCAATGGAGAACACAAAATACATCAAAATAGATACTATTTAAACTCTTCTGGGCTAACTTTTAAGAGTACCCTAAAAATGATGCAAATATCTGAAAGCTTCCAAAGCTTTTTTAAAAGATGAAAGAAAATAGTTTCAGCCTACCCTTTACAATCACCTAAAGTTTTAAAATTTGGTTAGGGTACAGTCTTTTTTCAGCATTTCACTTCACCGCATAGCAGTAAAAATGTGGATAATAGCCAAGTACAATACAAATAATACAGCAGTATCTAGAATTACAGTGCAATAAAGTTTAGTACTGTACTTTATTATCCCAATAAATTTCCACATTACCAGAACCTAAAATTGAAAGGTACTTGCTGCTTCTACCTCATTTAAATTAAACAGAGCATAAGGTTTTTAAAGACAGGATATCAGAAATGTTTTTAAGCTCTCCATTACAGTACTTAAATATCATATGTATATTGATTATATTGATACTGGATCCTGTTCTGGGAAGCAGAAACACCTTTTTTCTACGCCATCCAGTACACTCACTTGAATTCCCTTTGATTTACACCTGTCTGAAATATATCTAGACACACTCTTTCTTGCTCTTATGCTGAGGCTAAGCAGATGCACACACTTCATTCCTAATTTGTTATGGTGCTCACCCCCTCAAACTGTTCCAGAGCACTACTGAAAACACTTCTCCAACAGCAGTTGCATGCTTCAGGTACTAGTTTGACTTTCATTACACACATTAGTGAAGACTAAAGAGCCATCAGAGGTGATAACGTCACACTTCTAAGACCAATGTGATTCTTCTAGATACCGCTGTGCTTCTACTGATCACAACTATGTTTAGATCTGGGCAACAGCAAACTTCTGTAGGGGGAAAGCAGATTGTGTAACATCCTTTCCCAGTAAGGTTCACTTGGCACTCGTTGGCATTTTTATCTTGTGTCAGTTGTATCTCTACTGTAGTGCAAGAATGGATACAGCAAAAATAGATACAAACTCCCAGTCATTTCCTCCCCCAAAAGCTGGCCACTCAAACAGTCTGCACGTTTGATCCATCATCTGTTTGGAGTATGCCTTGAACTTCTAAGTCTTCTCTGTGGAAGCTCCTATGCCTTCAGTATGCTTCACCATCTTTTGCTCTCTGAGCAGAACAGAGAGATTGGGAACAAGTTATATAAGATTCTCAAAGCATCGCAGAAGATGTTCAGTGGAAATGCGAGGCTGAGGTTTGTTTGTTGAAAGAACAGAAAAGAGGTTAGATCTGACAAAGTTTCTTTTTCGGAATGAACAAAACAGCCATTACCTAAAGATATTCTCTAATATGTAAGTATTTTTACAACAGAGAAATAGAAATTAAGAAAGAAATTTAATTGCAGTGTTGACAGCAATTAAGTGTAACAACAGATGCAGAAACAGGCTTTAAAAAAGCTGGTGCTGTTTACTTACATCAACAGTCGCTCAATACAGGGCACCAGGAAATCCCAGGAGTAGGCAGTCAGATGGTGCAGGCGGGTAGGCCACGTTGGTGAGAGACGCAAGATAATCCTTGAAGAAGCTACACATGCAGTAGCCACTAAGGACGGGGCATAATTTAAAAATTCATGATCTAGAAAGAAGGAATGAGAAAAAGACTGATTTAAGTTCGACGTTCTCTGTCAAGACAACAAAGGAGTCATTATCTGAAATCCGTAACTCACCTTGCAATGATACTTCCAGAAAGTAATCAGCATATTTTGCCATATATAACTTAGTCTTCTCTAAGCAAACCATTGGCCAGCCATCATGAAGATCAGTCTCATGGACAGCAATAGAAAGATAATAGTCGATGAAATGAGCAGCAGTTGGGAGGCACAAATTCCACTGAAATGTTTCTAGCAACAACAACTCCATATGAAGCAAATTCTGTTTTGTTAGTACCAAATTCATGTTAGTCATACAGCCCAAGCTGTTCAACTGTTCAAGTTTGGGAACACTGTCTTCTTTTTCTTCAAATTTACCTTCAGGTGAACAGAAAGAGGAGGGGGAAAAAAAGTTTCAGCACAAGTGAACTACAAAACGGATTGTATCTAATGTCTGCATTGGTCATACTTCAATTCTACTAAGTCAAACAAGCCTGAGACTTTCCTGCAGATGCAAAGCTCAAATGGAATACATCAGAGACAAAAAGGGGTATATATTATAAAGGGCTAGATTTCAGCAGATCATGTCAAACGCTGTGTAGGATATTGTGCAGTGCCATGTTTCCTGTTGGTTTTCCCACACTGGCACACAGAAGCTGGTTGCCAAGAGCACAAGCAAGAGGCATTAGGACATCACGGGCACTGCATACGCAAGTTTTTGTCACCAAATTATTGTGTAATGTGTCCCCATCATCAATGAAATACCACTGTGATGTGACTTGGCAAACAACCACCACAGCATTTGGCTTTAATCACCCTCCCACCCCTACAGACCCTTTTTGTTTCTAGAACTCATTAGAGCATAGTTAGTGTTCTAGTAATGGTGGCTGCTTACGGTAGGTAGTTTTAGATTTGAGAGCTGGCAAACTGCTCCAGCAGTTCAAACAAGTGGATTTCAGCAATGTGCATCTGAAAACCCCTTCTGCCATACACAGTTTCAACTTTAACACTGCTAGCAACTTCAGCTTTCCTTGGACTTTTAACTTGTCAGGCCTGTATGTTTTTAACCTAAAGCAAAATTATGTACGTAGAAAATCCATTAATAAGAGAAACAAGTGTCACATTTCCATACAGTTTGCCATATGGTTGTGCTATTTCAATTTCATTGCAAATTCTTTCCATCTTACACTCTATTCAGTACTACATGATATGTTGTAAATGCACATTATTTGAGTTTTGCAGGACTGAACATACACGAACGTTTGCTTTTTTCAACAGTGGAGGTACTTATACAGGACTTAATCCAACACCAGCCCCAGTCTGTTAGTTTTTGTTTCTCATACTCTAGTAATTACAGAAATAAAAGCTTCAGGACTCACATAATAATTTCTCTTATTACTTATATAACCTTATCAGATATATCACAGTGTCATAACTTATTACACCACTGATTAAACTGCTTGTTTAGGCCACTTAGGGCAAAAGTTTAAAACAGCATTCTAGTTTGTGCTCTCTGAACCAAACCATACACTCCTTCTCAGAAGAGTGAGTACTCCAGGCTTTCAGAGCTCTGCTTGCAGCTTGCCATGAAAGATGACAGAGGTCATTAAAAAAAAAAAAACAACAAAAAGCAGAAAAACATCAAATTCTCTTTAGAACATGAATTTAATTTTAAAATCTGCCATTAGTTCAAAGCCAATCCATTTTCCTAAATGGATTACAGTGGTTTCTGAGGCAAGGTTTTCAGACTCAGCATGACATCCTTTGCCAAGAGAAGACTGCTGGCTGGTGGCACCTAGTCAATGTCTACCCTTTAGAAGAATCTGAAATAACCCTTTTCTGGTTTAACTATTGTGCTGAATAGTTGTGTTGGTGGAGACAGGGGATGCAATGAAAGGATGCCGTTCACCAAAACCAGCCAACACCACAGTGCTCCAGCTTTGTAGCGAAGAGGGCCTAGAGCTACAGTGTGATACATCTTATTTGAGAAAACGAAAATAGATTCAGAGAAACAGATCAGCAGAAACTGAACCAACAGTTAGTTCTGCTGCTGCTAGGATCAGGTTCTTTGAATCTACTGGTTTAAGAACAAGTGCTAGCAGATTTCCCGGCAAGCCACACCCCTATTTCTTCAGGGACATTGAAAAGGGGTCCACAAACGTTGAAAGATGGATTGACACCACAAGAACCTAGCTGAGGTCAATACAGGCAGCGCTGTTCATAATGACTGTGCATAATTAATTCTGTCTTCAGAGTAGTGTGCATTGACAAATGTATTTCACCAGTATTACATTTTGTATGTGACAATACAGGATTTAGGTTAGCTTTCGCTTGCTTAGAGAACATTAAAATTTACAAAATCTCAAGTATTCCAGAAGCACAAGAAGCATCAGCAGAATGCAGTGCAGTCTACATATGCTTCCTTTCTCAAAGATATGCAAATTTCTCATTTCCAGCACAGGATCTAACTATTTTGAGACATCCCTAGAAAGACAGTTTTTCTGTTCCTACAACATAGCTCTGAAAGTTCAGATTAGAATAATTTGCTTCCAAGCATAAACATTAGTTTTAATTGCAGTTTGTTTTTTCTACCCTCAGTTTCATCAGGTGTCAACAGAAATCAAAATGAGAGTCCAAAGAAAGGCTCTACCAATTGGGCCAAACTGATACACACTAATCTGCTCATCTTTTACATTCACTTTGTTTCCCCCATCTGCTGCATCCCACCAAGACACAACTTGCACTTGGCAGTAAAATCTGTATTACATATCTAAATTATACATCTCCATCTATAGATTATCTATCTCTATTATAAGCTATATAAAGATTGGTACCACATACTTACTCGCTAGAAGTAAACAGGAAAGAGCAACCACATGCAGCTGCTGTGTGGATATGTCATAGCGGTCCATGAAGAGGTCCAGCAGATACACAGCCAGGTGTCGTGCAGCAGGGCAGAGCCTGAACCGATTGCTCACGATGGCAATCAGGTCTGCAAAATATCTTCTCAGGTGTAACTGGGGAGACTGGCCTTTGTAGGAGGGCAGCTTCAGCTCCTAAGTGGACAGCAGCAGGTAGTTTTATTAAAACCATCATTTTAGTTTGGTATTAATAGGTATCAAATTAACATAACTGATATTCTCAAATTTATCATGGAATTTTCAAGGAGTTTCTTCCTTCTCTTCACATAATCTCAGATTTCTTTTTCACAGAACAAAATCTATTTGTTGTATTAGAGAAGAACTAAGAAATACTTTGCTTCTACACAACATTAGTATAACAATTTAAAATTTAACATCTTTCAACTGGGCAATCTGCCAGAGCGACTTCAGCTTTTACAGTTTCTGTTGTATTACTTCTGCTGCAAAGGCTGTACCTCCCAGCAGGGACATAGCAAGGGTATGCAAGTATTCCTCAGCTGCTTCAATTCGAAGTCCAATAGTTTAACTCAACCCCTCTCTTGCTACAGCTCAATCCCAGCAACCAGACTTTGCACCGCAGTATTTGCAAGTTCCAATGCTGCCAAATCTCCTGCCTCCAGGAAAAGACCACTAACAGCTAGCTGAACCTTCAGAAGAGGAATAGGGAGTGCACGTACCAACATTTGCACGTGTCACTGACCTGACCGATGTCGCACTGACACCAATTACAGTGTGCACTCAGGCAGTTAAGTGTATACAAACCTCACATCGTCCCAGATTTGGGGGGGACCCTTCAAAACAAAGCTCTACCAACACTAAAGCTGAGAAAAATCCGTGGCATGATCTACTTTTGAGTACAAAATTTGGACTGGTAGAAAACATCGTTCCTCAGGCTCCTGTCTAGTAGTCAGTATCCCCTCTTGTATACAGCAGTATCATGAATAAATTTATGAGTTAGATTGTGCAGCCCACTCACTGTGTAAATAGGATTTTGAGTAAAATTACTTTTCCAGCGGAAATTAACTTGATTAATTTAACTTGATGTCATCAAGTAGGAATAGAATTACACAAATTTTTAAAAGTTTTAATGTGAATTCGAAGTTCCGAAACATGCTATTGAAATGAAAAAAACTCTACACAAACAAACCCTCCACCTACTAAGCTTCAGAATTCACCATGCACAGCAGTAACGTAGTTTCAGTAATGATAACTTCACTTTAGCAAATAAATGACCCTGTCCTTCTCTCACGTCCCCCCCCGCCATACTCCCTAAAAAAAAAAAAACCCAACAGTTGCTTTAGCAGCCACACCTTCAGGAAAGATAATCCGCTGGCCGACTTCTATCGGGCAGCAAAAACACGGCTGTAGTAGGTTCAGTCATTACAAACTGATTTTCAGCTCTGTGCGTAAGATGTGCTTTATGAAAGTAACCCCAAGGAGCAACTTTTGAGTCAGTGGAAGCGAATTCCGAGACACTGCCTAAGCCCTCTACTATTCTTACCGCACCCAGAGTTGGTACCACTGAGTTTTTGTTTGTCTGAGGGGTTTTTTTCTGTTCCAATAACATCACCATACTCCCCGCGGAGCTCAAACCCGGACCCCCGCACACATCCCGACAGCAGCACCGGGCGCTCCGTGAGCCCCGGCGCCTTCCAGAGCAGCGAGGGCACAGCGCGGCCGCTCGGACCCGCTGTCAGGGCAGACGGTCCGGACACCCACGGCAGGGAAGGAAGGCACGGCGGCTCCGAGGTTTACAAAATTTACAAAAGCCAACCCCGCCGAGCCCCGGCGGCCAAGCAGGGCCCCCCCCCACGCGCTCCCCCCCCGCCGCAGCCCCACAAAGGCGCGGGGGCCGCCCCCGCGGGGTACCTTGTACCGAAGCGCTTGGTGGATGTCGGCCGCCAGCTGTCCTGTCCACCACTGCGCCTCCAGCTCCATCGGCGGCGCGGCGCGGCACCCGGGCCCGGGCACCGGGGAGGAAGCGGCGCTGGCTGAGGGCGGGACGGGCAGCGCCCCCCTCGCCCCTTTCTGGCTCGCCCCCGGCTAACCGCGATCAGCTGCCGCGGGGCGCCCCCGGCCCCCCGGCCCAGCTGGCCGCCATGCGGGGCACAAGTGCGGCTCGTTAAGCCGCCCCCTCCCGCGGCAGGGCACGG
>VZRE01006406.1:720808-754186 GCA_013396775.1 Cephalopterus ornatus | reverse complement strand
CCCCGCCCCCCCCGGGCTGCAGAAGCGCCGAGGCTCCGATGTTGGATTTATTTCGCCTGCGATCGGTTGTTCCCTGCTGGTTAAATCCCGGTGGGAGGGTTTGCGGGGGCACACGTCCCGCCTGTCGATGGCCTGTGCCGCTCACCTGAGCGCAGGGTCCGCGTCCCGGAGGCTGGTGACCGGGAGCTCCTGCCCTGTGTGAGCGGGAGGTGGTCGGCACCTGCTCCGTGCTCAGCAAGGCTTTTCCTGGGTGCTGCCACTTCTCGGTAACCCCTGCTGCGGAAACGAGAGCAATAGTTGGTGCTTCATAGGGCTTTGCGTATTTGAATTTCCAAATATCCAAACAACCAGCTGAGAACGTAAAACCTGGTACAAGGCAAAGCGTTGGAGAAGAAGTGCTTTGGATGCAATTTATGTTGAGGGAATATATTTAATTTTTCATTTCTGCCCTTGCTCAGACATGATTTTTCTTGTCTTTTTAATTAAGAAAATGGAAACCAAATTTTTGACATAAGCAGTTTAATTACTCTATAGTGGGGACTGTAAAAGCCTGTTCCTTTCAACATGAATGTCTAATGGGTTGTCCTATGAACTGCAGTAGTCCCTTTCCTCTGAGGAGGTGTGCTCATAGATGGGAACCCTTATTCTTGAGGATGCGGTTTTGGACAGTTTTAATTTATGGCAGATGTTATAAAATGCTACATAGTTTTCTGAAGAAAAAAAAGTACAAAAAGTCAGTATTTTTTTTGTGCATAATTGAGAAAATATTTCAACTTTTTAGATTAGGTATCTGACATCTGTGGACTATTTGCAAATCAGCACTTTGCTGGTCTGATGGCTTTTTGTCTCATTTCTGTACATTATTTTTTTGGCAAGTGCATGCTCTCTTTACAGAGAGTGTAATCAGGCATTGGAATGGGCTGCCCAGGGAAGTGGTGGATTCTCTGTCCCTGGAGGTGTTTAAGAAGAGACTGGATGTGGCACTTAGTGCTATAGTCTAGTAACTGGTAGTAGTGGATCAAGGGTTGGACTTGATGATCTCAGAGGTCCCTTCCAACTCATATGATTCTATGATTTTGATATTTGCAGATATACTGTTTTTAAATTGTTTGTTCTTGCAGAAAGGCAATACCAAATAGTATGTTTTAAGGGTAAGATAAATCTCAAAAGCAGATTCCAAATGGAGACCTTAACTTTTACAAAATCTTTATGGCCTTCAAAAATGTGTTGCCTGCATGAAGAGGAGAAAACTAATAAACACCAACGTGCTAAAAACCTGTTAAAATGGGCTGAAACAGGGAAGTGATATTTCTACTGTTATGACTATTAGCGCTGCTGCCTCCCCCTAGAGCTTTTAAACACCGTGTGGATTAGTCTCTTGCTGAACTGTAAAGCAGGAAGAAAAATACTGATACTTGCTGGCTTATTTCTCAGATGCACTTTTTTGACTGGGGTAGAAAACACCATCCTGATAAGGCTATGTGCTCTGAGGGCTATTTCACTTATATGTAACAGAAAAACAAGTGTGTCACTGTTATTGCCACTCTACGAAGTTGAGTGAGCTGTGGAACTACCTATTTCAGGTACTTTTTGCCAAGTTTCGGTTACAGCCTATGTTAATTGAGTTGCTGATATTGTGAACAGTTACACGTGTATCTGCTTTTCATGCAATGAAAACATAGGTTTGGAAAGAGAATCATCCTGCCCAAGGCCCGGATTGCTCCTGGCATGCATTTTTCTTATCTTGGAGACATTCAGAAACTCCTCCTATTGAAAAGGCAAAGCGCTTAAGTAAAGCCAGGTCGTTATCTGCAGGAAGCATACATCTTATCAGCTGTTAAAAATCAGCCATTAGAATTATCCCCTCAGGGAAGTGATGATTTCTCCAACGTTGGACACTTTTAAGATTCAGCTGGATGGGGTGCTGGACCATCTTGTCTGGACCATGCTTTTGCCAAGAAAGTTTGGACCAGGTGATCCTGGAGCTCCCCTTCCAGCCCTCCTCTTCTATGACCTCAGTTGATGCATTAGCCCCGACTGGAAATTTTGAGAACAGTCTTGGAGTGCCAAACTGCTGCTGATTGTTTTCAGAGTTCAGGGTTTGCAAGATCACAGTTTTGGGGTTTAAATGGGAACGGGAGTAGCACAGCTGTAATGTGAATAGGTTAATACAGCTTCGCTGCATGTCTTATAATCAATCCTAAAAGCACTATTTTTTAAACTGGTCCAGATTTTATACTTTTAATGGTCAAGGCTGTGTGCAGTGTTTTAAGTATTCCTACCTTAGTCCTCTGTATGTTAGTCAGGATGGCACTAAAACCAACTCAGGAAGTCCTTAGAATAAAATGAGAGTATTAAACATGCCTTTCAGTAGCAGTAGTTAAGTTTTCATTAGCGAGAAACTGAAAAGTGTGAAGCATGTATGGTATATGGGACCTGAGAGAACAGAAAACAGAATTAAATGTTATGAAACTATTTTGAAATTGGTATCCTCTTTCTGTAAATGACCCTGGATCACCTAAGCAAATACATGTATCTCAAGGGGGGAATGAAATTGGCTTTGAGAGCTGCTGTCTGTGCTTTGAAAAGGTGCCAAGTAGCAAGAAACACTGTTATTCTTGGAACTGCCCAAGAAAAATTATTACCCTGAACTACATCCAAAACAGGCTAGAATGTAACCTGTGAAATCTGGACTAAAATGCCTGTATCCTCTTTAGAAGGATGTAAACGAAGTCTTACAATTTATGGACCTGTAATTAGGTTATAGTCCTAACACAGTTTCAGACGTGGTGGGTGAGCTGGCTTCTCTTTGTAGTTGCTGGAAGGTTAGATCTGTATCTCAGGAGTTGATGCATGTATTTATGTGTTTAAACTGCTTTTTTCCTCCCCTGTTTTTCTGGTGGTTCTTCTTGGACTGTGGAAAAAGAAATGTGGCTTTTAAGATACAAATTAAGAACTTGCAAGTAACTGCCAAGTACAGCAAATGCTCTAATCCTGAAAACCATCATCTCTCTACATTAGAACCCTCCTAATAAAAACGGATCTGTTTCTGGTGTATTGTTCTTAGTACAACAGTTTGTAAAGACTGACACGCTGTTCTACTTCTGTGCCCATTGTCATAAGATAGATCTCTGAATTTTGGGTTTGTCTCTTGACTGGCAAAATGAGATGAATCAAACACTTGAACTATGCAAGCAGTGCCCAGGATAGTAGCTAAATTGTGGGGTGACATAGCACTGGAAGAAATATTTAAATAACAGCTCAGTTTCTATGTTAATTGTGGTTTTGTTTATTGGTTCTTGCTCTTTTTTTTGTTGTTGTTGTTCCTTGGTCATTCTCGCGTGAATAAAGAGATGGTAATTCCTTAAAAAGCATTTTTGAAGGACTGTGTTTTTTGAGTTATAATATAAAAGAATCTCAGTTTTGTAGAACTGAGAATTATTAAAAAAGTTTAAACTTAGTTTCTGAGCTTTTTGGTGTTGAGAAAGTTAGCTCTGCTTTTGTTCTATCCTTGTTCATCTTATTTTCAAACAGAGGCTGCATCTGATGACATTCATAGCAGTAATACTTCAAGGGCATTTAATTAAAGGGAATGAATCACCCTGAAGACAGGACTGTAATTGCTCACAGAGCTCTTTTGCAGCCGTGGTGGTAGATGAAATGTGCCATGTTGGTAAAAAGTCGTAACACTTCAGAAGCATTAATGAGGGCAGTCTCCTGCAGAAAGTACTCCAGGGCTGTATTTGTAAAGCATGTATTGAATACTAAAGGTACTCCATGGGTAAGATTTTCAAATTGTCTGGGGATTTGGATTCCCAGAATAGCTACTGAAATGTGATTAATAGGTTTGAACTGAGCTGGTAAATAGTTCCAAATCCTTTGGAACGATTGACTTTAGTTAATATGGCTATTAAGAGAGAAAGCGTCTGAGAATGATACATGTTTTTCATGAAGCATTTTAGTGAACAATTTGGCTTTAAGTGTTTTCCCATCTTCTGGGAAGCTACTATAAAAATGTGTGCCCATGAATGTTTTATTTGGCATTAGGATAAGTGTATATGTTTTTGGTAATGTGTTGGATGAAGGAAACACTCATGTAAATGGAAGGGTGTTGGTGGATGTAATTTGTACTGAAGGATGGTTCTTTTCTGTAAGTCACACTCCTGGTTGTCAGTAACTAAAAAGACGGGAGGAATTTTGCATCTAAAGCAAATGTACTTCCTGCTTGGAAGGCTTCAGTTTATTTGACTGGAATTTAGTAAAGGTTATTTGTCGTGCAGTTAGTTCAGGGATGGAGGGATAGAACAGTTAGTAATATGCCATTGTTTCTGTCAAACATGTTTTGGTTTTAGTTATCGCTTCAGAATTTAGGTAGGCCAAAGTGGCCTGTTCCTTTTCATTTCAAATTTAGGGTCCATCAAAAAAATTTTTTATTTTTTAAATACAATATCTAGGGCTGCCAAATTAGAAACCAGCCCAGGCAGAGTACCAGTGCTGACTGCTCTATGTTTTGCTCCCTTCCAGGATGTTTGCCAAGGTTATAGCATGGTTTATTCTGTGTCTATGAGGCAAAAAAACCCCTAGAACAAAACAGACCAAAAATGAAGAATGGCAAATTTCAGCAGATCTGGGGCTAGGGTAAATCCTGCTAAATCCCACAGGGTTTATGTGTGTTAAAAGTGTTGTGCTCCTTGATCCATTATTTAAAAGTATTGCACGTTATTCAGTTGTGTTGTTAGGGATGAGTTAGTGATTTGGGGTTGCAGTAAGTAGGAATACAGTTTCCCAATATGATCATGGATCACAGTGAGGTCTGGAATCTGGTTCTGCATCAGTGTCTGAGGCCTGTGGCCAATTCTGCTTCTGATAGCCAGAGCCCAGGGGCTCCTAATGTAATCTTAGCATCTCAATATGCTGAAAGAATTTGAGATTTTTATATGTTTGGGACGTATTTTACTGTCAGGCATGTGGTCAAGTGTTGAAGGAGCTGATTAACGATATTGTATCTAGCTAGTGTGTGGATCTATCTTTCTTGACCTCCACGGATGAGTAGACCTTCACTTCTGCTTCCTAATATCTTCTTATGCTCTTTCGTGCATAAGTACCTCATCACTACACATCTAGTTGAGGCATGTTTTAGCAGACATGAGTCAGTACTCTATTTTCACTCATTGCATTGTGACTCATTACACCCACTGCATTATTAAAAAGGCAGAAATATACGATGCACTTGGATATCAGTAAAAGCACTCTGATGACGGTTTAATAAGCCTGTTAAATGATCAGTCCAGTTGAAAGTATATCTAAATGGAAGGCTAAAATGAACCCAAACTGTTTGATTTCACAGCTCCTTGCCAGTGGTATTCCCATCTGAAACCATGACCCCCCTCATTTTGAATTAGGGTCTCTGGGACTGTTTGATGAACACATATGCAGATGTATAAAAGCTGTGCCCTTAACAGGTAGTTAACACCTCGTTGGAGGAAGGGTTCAGTAGGAAGTATTTCTTCTGCTGAAACTAATCAGCACTGACTGCTTCTCGAACACTAAGGAAAGAGAGAGTATTAAACAGGTTCTGCTCTAGGAGAAGGGCAATCTCCTCTACCACTGTGTAAGAGGTGAGAGGAACTGGTGAGACCTTAATCAACCTTAGACTTGGAGGAGAAGTGCTGTCAAGAGTCAGTGTGCATCTCTGGGCTCTATTTAGTAGCTCTGCACGTTGCTGTGATCATGTGCATGATTTCTAAGGAAGTCATATATTAATTTTCCTGTCCCATTCCAGAATTACTTTGACGGACAGTATGTAAGAACCATCTCTTTTGTGCTGTTGGCAAAATGGAGTCATGCTTGCTTAGCTTTTTGAGTGCGAAACACTGAAATTTGAGATATCAATATGGTAAATAAACAGTATCTGTGAAACACTCATACACTACCATATTTTAAATTTGTACAAGATTCTCTTTGGCAAGAAAACAAACTAGCACTTCATGTTTCTTCTCTCACTAATAGCCTCAGTCTTATGAAATGCCAGCTTGTGTTTTTTTCTTGAAGTGGTGGTCCAAAAATTTCAAAACAGATGGCAAAAGTCAATCTTTGTGTTTGAGCCATTTCTTTGCTTACTATGTGACTGTGATTAGAGTAAGTATTGCTTGTAATAAATAAATTGATTGATAACTGCTGGATGTTTGTTTTGTGGATGTTTGTTACAATTTGTAAATTACTCTTTGCTTGAAAATGCCATCTGCAGTTTGTAATTTACTGTGTTATTTATTTCTAAAATCCAAGTGGTATTGTTGGTTTCCAGTTGTTTTTTGTAATTAACCCTCAGAATTGAATTGAACTGAGTTCTGATCCTCTTTTAAAGGTTTTATGAATATAAACAGTGCCATTTAAAGTTATCCTGAGCCTGTGACAGTGTGTTTACATGGTCAAAGCTGGCTTTTTGTGTTGATGTGCTGCTGTAGGGGAACAAGAGCTCTGGACTGCAGAAGGTGAAGGGAAATGCATCTCAGCAATGTTGGTGTGGATATGTAGCTACAGATGATTGAACAGGGCTGGGGTCATATGGTGGCATGGAGTTGGAGAAGAGCAGAAGCAAGTGATAAATAGCATTGGCAATGAACTGATAAGTTCTTAGAGGCTGATATTCAAAGCTATGTTCAAACACTAATACTGTGCTTGTTTGGGGTCACCATGGCAAAGTTGGTTCTTTAAACAGCATCAGATGTTCCCTGCTGGATCAACATGTCTGTTAGATCACAGGAGCTAAATGTGGAGAAAAAAACCATGTCAGATTAGACTGACTTTTCCAACAGTTAGGTTTTACTGCCTGACCATGTATTAAGGATTTCAGATAAACATTTCCAAGGTGATGATCTAGAAGTGAAATGAGAAAAAAACTGCACCCACATTTTACTTAGATTTAACTAATTAATTTTGTTGTGAAAATCAGAGGTGTAATGCTGCAGACACAGAGCCACTGATGCTGGAACCAGTTTGGGTTGTAGCTTAACAGAATCTGAAGTCCAACTTTTGGACTTCTGCAAGTAGTTTAAAAATGTTGCTGTATGACCCAAAGCTTTGATCTGGCATAAAGTTTCTCTGATAGTTCAGCTCAAGTTCAAAACACTTATTGGGTTATGTTTGTGCTGTTTATGTCTTAGTGCTACAGTTACATTATGCAAGAACAGGAATTACCTGTCCTTTGACAGCCTCTGAAAGCTCACATAAAATGATAAATCCAGTATAAGCTCTGTAATTTATATTCTTATTATTTCAGTCACATCTAAATATGATCTGTATAGATCCTGCTGTTGATCAAATTGCTGAGGCTTGCTGACCCAACGGCACATAGGTTGATGCCTATGGAAGTCTGGTCTTATCTATGGATAAGACCATTTGCATCCACAGTGTTTGAGTTCCACTTCCTTGTTCGGTAAAGAAGTTAGCTGTGGCCTAAGTAACTGAGTGACATTTGTGCCATGCAATCACTGGATGCAAATCCCACAAATCTTGCTCACCTAAATGCTAAATTGAAATCAAATAAGTAACATGATGTAGCGGAGTACATAAGATGGAGCAACTATTAATGTAGTTACTGGAAACAAAAAGACAATGAAGGCTTTGATTATTTTTTTTTACCATCAATGGAGGAGGCTGGAAACTGAAATTATTTTAAAAAGAGAAAATTACATCCTTATTGCTCAACTTTGTGGAAACATAACACAGATTGACTGAATTCAAAATAAAAACACAGGAGAAGTAATAAAACAATCTACTGGGTTTGCTTCTGAGTGCAGGTTAAGTAATACTGAATATTATTTCATGGCCTTTCTCTAGTGGTTTGTGAGTACTTTCCAAAGCCAAAATACACATTTTTGCCTGATTAATGGTCTGCAGTTAAGTGAGGGCAAGCAGTGAAATACTCTTGAGGTTGCAGAACACAAAGCAAACTGACAGACCTCTCCAGCATAGCTACAACATCCGCCTCACAACAGGAGAAACACTATTTTGCTGTCCCCCTCCTTTTTGACTGGGATTTTGTGTTTCCCATTAAACTACTGAAGTCATGATGTAAAATTTAATCATGACAGTGTGCATGTCACTTCTTAAGACATACTTTAGGCAGAGAAAATGAGGGAGCAAGCCAGCAACATATGATCAGAGAAATCTACATAGATCACAAAGTAGGAACAGTGGATACATGGATGTAGGGGAAGTTGTATGCAGTGCATGCACCTCTTTTCAACTATTTCCAAATTTGGATTATTTGCAACATATAGATTTATGTGTATCAAGATTAATTTTATAGTGTCATGGAATCATCGCTGTTTTATTTAGCTGTATAATGAGAAGCAGCTAGATGAAGTAGCTGAGCAGTATTGCAGAGGAACACAGTGTTTGTCTTCTCTCCCTATTTTTAGCTTCTTCCTGAAATAGAAGAATAAATGGTATCATTACAACCAGGGTTTTCTCATGAACACCTAAACTACTTACTTACCTAAGAGCCTGATATGGAGAGAAAATGTCAATTTGGAAAATGCAGTTTAATGTAGGTTATTTTTTTCACATCATTTAGAAACAGTTTTCAGGAGTAAGATTCCAGGGTAATTACTCATGTCTGGCAAGGGCCCGCCCTGAAAACATTGCCTAGCCTGGCTTTGACCTGCTTCCAACTGGCTGGGAAGCAGCCAGGTTGCTCAGTGGAATTAATAAAACATTCAAAGACTGTATTAGCATAATTTAAATGTGTCATAAGCATATCATCACCAAGGTTTAATTGAGGGCTACCCATAATCCAGATTTTTAAATCTGATGCTGGTTACTGCAACAGCTCAGTTCTGGTCCCACTGAAGTCAGTTGAAGTTTTGATACTGAGAAACTATTGTTCTTAAGTTGTCAAACCTGGATACTCTTTACTGAATAATTTATTACTTTCAGTGCCACATACACCAGAAACTGTTCCTGTTCCCAGTTGTAGGAATAGCTGTAATCTGGGAGAGTAGCTCTCTGTCTCACAGAATTTATTTCCCTGGGATATTAGTCATAATTGAGGAATATAAACTTCTACAGAATCAGAAGACTGAATAATTGGGTATTCATGCTATTTAAAAAGGTGCTGGAGAATGTTCTGGGTTTTTTTAAAATTAATTTATCCAGTAGATGCATGTGCACAAATATTTGATTTTGCTAGGTAATGAATCACATATTGGTTAGAGAGGGCTGGTATCAATGTCTGACTCCACAAGACATATCCTGGAAAGTCTCCCACGATGCTTAGATTGGTTGGGATCTAGTGAAGGGCTGTGGCAAGAAACTAGTGCCAATAACAAAGACTCAGGTTTGGAGTAATGCAGCCTGTGACTGAGAAGCTGCAGTCTCAGATAGATTGCCACAGCCTCGGTAGGCACAATGTGAGGCACTGCTCTCAGGCTTGTGTCAGCTCTGGCTTCCAGGTTTGTACATGTACATTTTTTTCTGTACTCTTCACCAAGGATCCAGCTCAGCTCAATGGCGAAATCTGTGCAACTCCCTTAGGCGCCCAGCTGATTTGAACCACACAGTTCTTCTGGTAACAGTAAGTGACAAGCTGGTGACTTAGAGCTCCATTGGCTGTGTGCGACTGCAGAGCAGAAGGCATATGTGTTTGTGTGTGTATGTGTGTGTGAAATTGGGCATCCAGACTGTGAAATGCTGTCAGTCGGCAGCAGAGCAATCAGACAAAGAGCTTTTGTTGCTCTCTCTTCTCTCGAGGAGCTTGTTGTGATCAATATGTAATCACGTGAGAAGGAAGCAAAAGATCCAATATTCCTTTTCTACGTGTGTGTGTATATATATGTGCACACATGTGTATATGTTTTTCATTAGTAAAACTTGGATATTTTTCCTGAGTGTAATTGAACTTAAGCTGGAGGGTATAAAAAAGTCAGTAAACATCAATAGTGTCATTTTGTTTATTCACATAACAGTCTTCATTAAAATGTTTTTAGTTTTCCCTTTAGTGTCTGCAAATGGAAACGTGAATGCTTCAGGGGAAAGGGATGAATGTATGGAAAAAGAAATAGATAACCCATCAAGCATAATGATTCTTAGTATATTGAAGTCTTCAGCCTTGGGGTTTAGGGAGCTGGGGATGAGGCAGAATTGAATGCAGCAGCAGAGCCCATGCTCAGTTCATGGGTATGTTAAGTTGGTGCAACTCCATGTGTATGTACTACAACCTGGTAATTTGTAGCAGCTGAATCCGAGCACGAGACCTACATGCCAGCTTCTCAGAACTCACACTCTTTTCCTTGTTTGTGAGCTCGGCAGGGATTTATGTGTATAAGCAGATTTGGAAACAGCGCTGCTGTTTTACCTCTAGAGGGACCACCAGGACCAGAGATGAAGCCTGGCACCCGCGGGCCAGCAGCTCAGCTCGCTCCTTGCCCTTTCCTACCTGCTCTGCCGGAAGACAGAGAGCCCCAGGCGTCACCAGATCAATAATAACAAAATCCTGAGAGGAGAGGAACCGCGGGAAGCAACATTTTGACAGGAATGACACTGGCAACACGCAGTGTTAAGGGAGGTGAGAAATCCCTCCCAACAGGTCTCGGATGTCTCCTGCACCGTCCCCTCTTCTCCCTCCCTGTGAGAGGACAGCGTAGGCAGATGATTGCGCTCATGTCGGCAGAGTGTTATTACTCTATCATTTGTGTTTGTGGTTCAAACCACTTTAAACCACTGTCCCTCTCCTGTCTGACCTCTCCCGCTGCAATCAGGGCAGAATGAGACCTCAGAATATCGTGGGTTATGTGATGTCTGGACATCCCTGCAGCATTTTGTCTCTGCATTAAGCAGTTGTGCTGTGAAAATTCTGCTAGGATCAGTTAGAGTAGAACACTTAGCACTTTCACGAAAAATGAGAAATCACTCACTGGCCTCATTCAGAATAAATCAAGGTGAACGTGGTTTCCTTGTTACTGTCTCTCCAAACCAGTCTGAACTTGCTCTTCAGCATGACTACGCTCTTTCAAGCAAAATCCTGCATGTTTTCCTCCTACTCTTTGCCAAATGTGTCTCCATGATCTTTGATTTATTTACTTTTGATAACTGTCAGTTAAATTCTTTGACCACATTTTCAGCTTTTTGATCTTAAACCTCTATCAATGGGGAAAAGAAGCTTTAGGTATGCAAATGTAGTTATATAGATATATAGAAAACACCCATATGAAAACACTGTGTAGCCAGTTAAAAGATTAAGTTGAATGAAATTTGTAATAAGCAGTCCTTCCTCTTCAGCTCAGAGCTCTGGGTTGTGGTTGGATGACCACACATTTTTTTAAATTGTGTTGCTCTGTCCTGACTGTTGACACAAGTCATGTTCTACCTAAAATGAGTTGGTGTTGAATTTGCTGATATTTGGAGAGTTGAAACCTCTGTTTACTCTTCATATGGGAAGCCTGGACTACGTATCTTTAAGATTACACTGAAATATGTATCTGTGTTAAGGAAACTTTTCGACCTCTGTCAGTCCCCCTCGCATCACCTGAGCTGGGACCGAGGCCCCTTGGCAGCGGCGGCTCCAGTGAGCCGACGGGTGCCCCGCTTGACTCCCTGCTCTCACCACACTCATAGTCAGACCAGGTTTCATTAACGGCTCGACCCCAGCTTTCCCATAGCAGAGTCTCAGGGCTCTGGATCCTTAAAATAATTTAATCTTGGCTCAACAAAAGGATAACAGCTCCAGACTGAACCTCCGAGGAGGATCCCTGAACAAAGGAAACCCTGGGGGGTTTATGTCCTTACAGTCTGTGCGCGTGAAAGTCTGAAGCCATCGGTTCCTCCGGTATCCGAGTGTCCTCTCCCCTGGCCGGCGCCACAGGTCCCCGGGCCCTTTGTTATGCAAAGGGAGGCAGTTCATGGTCTCTTGTCTCGGACTCCCACCACCCAGAGTTCAATTTGCATCTTGCACGCGCAGCTACATGCACCAAATGCACTCAACACCTGCGAGCCGTCAGAATAGTCTGTCTGTAGCCCCTCTGCACCAGACTGGAAAAGATTGAAGGACACGGGAAAAAATGGAAGGGAAACTTTTACAGGTCTACACTGGCTCTCAAGGACAAACTCTTGAAAAAACTGAAGAAGTAAGTGACCTGGTTATTATGTGTTAAACTGGTATACTGATGGTTTGGATTTACATGTTAGTTTTGCAAGATATCACTTCTCTGACTGTGAGCAGGTCATTTAATCTCTTTAATCTTTCTGAGGTTCCATTTGCCACCGCTGCAATGCAATTGACTAATGCTTCCTAGAGCTCCGAGCGCTGCTAAACCTCGAGGTGATGTAACACTGTGGGCATTGCTGCGCTCACCGGCCAATCCTGGTCTGCTTTGTGTGCTTCTGCTGTGCATCCAAAGGAAGACAGGAGGGAAGGTGACTTTCTGGCGTGTTTTTATTCCCATATCCTCTCACTGGATGTCTAATTTTGTGGACCAACAGCCTAACGTAGCTGACTGCAGGGGACCAAGTGCCACTTCATGGGTGCAAAACAGATGATCAAAAACAAACCAACTGGAAAAATCAGGAGACTTCCCAACCATAGATTTTGTTGTATATGTGATAAAGGCCAACAGGTACTGTAAGGTCTGTGGGTCTAGATAGTGCAGTTCATGTGTTTTCACTGGCTTGGCTCACATCTCTTGGAAAACCCTCTGCTGTGGGTTCTTTTAGGTGGATGAACTGTGTCTGCCTGGGGCTTGATCAGACACTTCTGAGTTCTTCTCCAGTGGAAAGGGGCAAAGAGGGAGAGAGGAGACCATTACATGAAGTATCAATCACAGGATGGCTGCGGTTGCAGGAGAGAGTTGGCATTACCATTGCTTTGCCTAGTTTAAGATTCCTACTTGAGAAATAAACTGAGAGAATTGCATCCGGACTGGGCACTGTGGCAGTTTTTTTTGAGCAGAGAACCAGGCAGGTAGTACAGGTACTGGGACCTTCTGTTTCAGAGTGCTAACAGTAGTCATTCAGTGTTAAGAAAAACTGGACTAATAGTTCATCCCTTCTTTCTCCAATCACATCGCTTAATAGCCATTTTGTTTTTCTATGGGTCTTAGGTAATTACAAGGCAGTTTTGTCTCTTTTGCTCTTTCTGCTTGTTGGAATTCTAGCTAGCATGATCATGAAGCACCTGCTTTTCTTCAAGGCAGGGGCTTGAGATCACAAATCCTCCTCAATAATTTTTTGGTGATAGTAAGAGGATTTCAGACAGTCTTCTAAGAACAGGAAGCTTTAATCTGGAAACAACAAGAATTAAAATATTACACTTAGTGAAGTGTAGGTGAGTGAAGAGCGATTGAGGTGGGATTTTCTTCTGGTAGTGAACTCAGATTATAGGATGAAATACAAAGACTCAGGAAATATACGTGGAAAAATTCCTTTCACTTCAGAAAATCTTGGTATTGAATCATGTTAAAAGCTGTGTTTGTGTAGCCCGGTTCACAGAGTGCTTGTTTTCATGGCTTTTCACAGAAGGGTATTAACGTTTCAGTTGTTTTTTTCTTCCAATGATTGACTTTCATCTTCCTCAGTACTAGCTGCTTTCCATTCATTGTTCAGTAGTTCTTGTGATCTGTTAATCTACAAATCCAAGCCCTACATGCAGCAATAAACAGGTCTGCTGTCAATTATTCTATAGTATCTCTACTGAATCTGAATCTATCCAGGGTAAAATCTTGTTTGTCCCCTGCCCACCTGTTTGGAGAGAGCCTTCCCTTTCCCACTCCCACTTTGGCTCGCTCAGACTGACAGATGCCTTTAAAAAGAATATGGTGAACAGTCCTCTCTTCTGGCAATATATTTTGCAGCACTGCAAAAACCACAAGGAGCAGGAGGTTTCACGAATGAATCTCTCTTATTTTGTTTCTCTCCAAAACCATTAATTTGAACTGTAGTATTAAATCGCCTGAAATAGTCTTGCAAGGCAACTTAAAGAGAAAGAACTGCACTTAAAGAAATGGGCTCTTGTGTCATGGTACAGGTCTGCTCTTGACCCTCTCGATATCTGCGTGTTACTCACGGGTGAGAGAAACATTGGTATTTTCTGTTTGGTGGAGCTGTATATCCCATTTGCTGAGAATGTCTAGCAAGTTTCAAGCTGGCCAAAGCTATTTTTTTACTTTCCTTTTTTTCTAGAAAAATTGTTCCACAGAATATAGGCCACCATGATGGTCTGTGTTGCTGTTTCCACCAGTAAGTGATGACACTTGTCTTTTCTGCATGGCTGGGTGGTTACTGTTGCTTTCCAGCAATCAGTGTCGTCATAGTCTTGTTTTCCAGGGAACTTTTGAAATTGGTTAATTCCTTCTGTGAAATAATCAGCTCTTACTTTAATTTCTTCAGACTGTAATGCTTAAGTGACTTCTTTTTGCAAGCACCTATAGTTTTCCCCCTGCTAAATTATAAGACCAACTCAAGGGGGTTTTTCTTGCAAACAGCCTCACCCTTTCCTACAGCTTCTTTAGAGTTAGGGTATTGTCACTTTCAGGAGAAGAGAGTGGGATGAAGGTGGCTGGTTTTTTTTTCTGGTGCCATCCTGTTTTTGCATCCTGTCGATAGAGAGTAACCAAACAGCAGGAAGCAGTTTCATAGCAACCATGCTATTTTTCTGTCTCTCTTTTGAAGACTATGCAAGAAGAAAGTGTCATAAAAATTGCAGAGACAACCTGTGTAATGACTTTGCTGTTCTCTTGGAGTGCTCCTTGGGTATTTCGTCTGTTTTTAATCTCTCAATCATCTGCTATATAAACTGGTCTTTCACCACTCCCACCTTTAGCTGATCCTTGCAAACCCCCAGACGGCATTCTTCTCCATTTTCTCCTGAGATCTCTTCTGGGGACGGTGGTTTTCCATCGTTTCAGCTGTTTTTAAACAAAGGGACATTACCCTCATTTAGCTGAAAGCAATGTAGGTATCACAATCAGCTTCAGAAAGGTGTTGCAACTCCACTGTTGGCAGCACATCAAAATTGAATAGGTGTTAAGGATACTAAAATAACCTGTTCTACTGCCCAACAGGTTTGAAGTCTTTATTATCATGCGCTGAGTTTGTTACCGGCATTGCTGAACATGCAACTCATGCAAGCTTTTACTTGCATGAGTCAGCTTCTACACTCTTGGAAGCCCTTGCAGAATTATGTTCTAAATCAGTTATACACTCACAAGATGTGTTTTCTCATTGCTGCTGTGAAGGAAAAATATGTAGGCACTTTTGATTGCTTTGAATTTTATTTACTTTCATATTTAATGTTATAGTCTTGTAATTTTTCAGGCAGCATGCTCAGACAATTTTTTTATTTTAAATTTCCTTGTTACAGAATATTGTGTAGAGGTTAATTTTCCTGCAGCGATTTCTGAGCTTTTAATTCCAAAATCACTGCTTAGAAGAAGTGACTATTTTATATTGATCTTCCATCTTTAGTGCTTCTGCTGCTCTGGACTGGATACACAAGTCTCTTTAGAGGGAATAGGGAATCCTTAATGAATGTAGGATTTTGTTTCACTTATTTTTCCTGTACATCAAGGAGGTTCTGGTGGCTGTTTTGGTTTGGTTTTTTTCCCCATTTGTTTGGGGGGTTTGTTTGTTTTAAAATTTTGAGTGCAAATACCAAAGCACTTGAAAACCTGGTTCCCCCATCCAAGGTAAGAAAACCTGTTACTGCTGTGGAGATGTCCCTCCACATTATATGGGTTGAGGTTTCCTATTATTTATTCTTTGAAGAAGCATATATAATAGTAAAAATAATTTATTCTTTGAAGAAGGTTGACTTTACCTTCTTGGATAAGGAATGAGATGAACCTTCTACCCACAGGTTGTGTTGTAGCTAGATTTTTAGTCTCCCAAAAGGATACTTACTCCCTCTGCTTCTGAAATGGGAAGCAACCTCAACCTGGCTGCGCCATATGTCACATCACCATCCTCAGACCCCTTTTTCTTCTTTCCCTGCAGGGCTGTTACAAGAATTAGCATACTTACCTCAGCTGTTCCTTGGCTTATCAGATGTTCAGAGTTGAATGTGGCAAGTTTCAAACACTTGATATGCTTATTGCTGGTATTTTCTTGGTGTATTCCTTTACTTCTGCTCTTCCTGTCCCATCAAACTCAGAGAAGGAAGCAAGACTGAGCTCTGGAGAATTTAGCTGGCAGACTGAGAAATGCACTACAGACTGCTCTAGAGTGAAGGAAAAATGGTTCTCACAGTTTTGAAACAGGTTAAGGGGAATGGTAAATATCAGTATTGGCCAGCCTGCAGAGATGCATTTTCTTGTCTCAGGGATATATGTAGGGCTGAGACTCTGAATGACACTGGCAACTCAAAAATCCACTGCTATGAGCAACGGTTTCTCTGTGGTAATGATGTTTCTGTAATCCTGGATTTTCACTGCCTTTTCACCTTCTAGCATGCTAGGTTTGGCTGGAATAGAGTTAATTTTCTTCATGGTGGCTGCTATGGGCCTGTGTTTTGGATTTGTGCTGAAAACAGTGTTGATAATACAGAGACATTTTTGTTACTGCTCAGCAGGTCTTACACAGTGTTTTCTGCTTCTGAGCCCACTCTGCCAGCAAGGAGGCTGGGGGTGCACAAGAGGCTGGGAGGGGACACAGTTGTGACACCTGACCCCAACTGACTTAAGGGATATTCCACACTTTAGAGCCTCATGCTCAGCATCTAAACTGAGGGGAAGGAGGAGGAGAGAGGGGGACATTCAGAGTGATGGTATTTGTCTTCCTAAGTCACCATTCTGTGTGATGGAGCCCTGCTTTCCTGGGGATGCCTGAACACCTGCCTGCCCATGGGGAGTGGGGAATAAATTCCTTGTTTTGCTTTGCTGTCTTGTGAGCACGGTTTTTGCTTTCCCTCTTAAACTGTCTTGACTCTTGCCTGTCCAGTTCTCTCCCTCATCCCCCTCGTGTGGGGATGAGCAAGCAGCAGTGTGGGGCTTGGCTGCTGGCTGGGGCTAAACCATGACATACAGCTGTGTGTCAGCTGTTAACACTGGTGTAAAAATGCATTCATCTACATCAACACTTTTTAATTCTTTTATGCTCTTTATACTTGCTCCTGGATTAATTTAGTCCAGTATGTCTATTTTACTGTAAAGCAAATGTCTGCCTGATATTAGATTACATTATGGTTTGCTGGTTTTCCTTTTCACACACACAAAAAAAGAGAGAATTTAGGGGAGGTTACTATAATTTCATGTCCATTTTTGTCCAGTACGCAAAAGTAGGCTGGGAGTTAAAACTAGGCCCAGTGACCATGGTGCTAAATTCTACAGCTATTAAAGGTACGTAAATGCTTTATTTCCAGTAAAAGAAATCGGTCACAGTCTAAACCACTCTGATAATATTTAATATTCAGGCTACGTTTTCTTTGCTGTTGACCCTGTTTTCACATTGTTCCTAGTGGTCTGTGCCTGTTTCCCATCTGCTGTCTTCAGACCCCCACGGTTACTTTTTTCCCCTTTTCTTCCTTCTTTATCTTTCTTGCCCTTTTTTTTTTTTTGTATTTTTTTAACAATTACACTGAAAGCAGTAGTAAAAACTTGGAAGTGAAATCATTATGTTGGGGGTAAGCTATAGTAAGCTATAAGCTTACATTATGTTGGGGGTAAGCTGTAAGCTACAGTCTGGCTGAGAAACTCCAGAGGCCTGGGTAGCTGGATGACAAAGTAACCAGGATAAGGAGATAATGTTAGTTGTAATTAAAAAGTCTGTTTTCCAGGTTTGAGTGCAGATTTAATATCAGGGGACAACATCCAATTTCCATAATAGGGCCTAAAGGCAGCTGTGAACACATCTCCAAGGAGTAACCTGTGTGTCCCTTTTCCCCAGTTATATCCGAGTAAATGGGGGCTAGGTGGGAATGGCACCAAACTGGTATGTTAGCTTTGCCCTGTCCAAGAGTTACACTTCTGAAGTACAAATTCTTACTTTACTAAATAGTTTTTCTTGTTTTTTGAAACATAACATTGGTCCTGTGAAAAGATATGAAAATTTTTACTGGTTAGAGTTGCTATGTGGTATCTGTAGTGCTGGAGAAATGGCATAACATGAGAGAGAAGTAACATGACCAGAAACATGGATGTGGAGAAGGAAAGTCATAATCTGAGCATCCTGTTGTCTTCCGCCTTTCTCACAGTATCAAACATAGACCAACCATCACTGATTCGACCTGCTGTGCCTCACCACTGCCCACTGTTACACTCATCAACTATCGCTCTCCATTTCTCCTATAGTTTTTTAATTTATTCAGTAACTAATTTTCTACAAGTACTTTTTTTCCCCCTTATACAGTGGTGGAACATGTAACAACTCCTTCAAGTTCCGCATTGCCTTTCAAACAATGTACCACCTCCAGTCAGCAGAGCCAAGCAACCAACATGCTATGGTCACAGCTTACTCCCTTTAACCCTTTTGCTGTTACATTGCACTTCCACACCCGCTATTTTTCACTGTTATGTTTTGTCACTGACTTGGGCCAAGTGTTCAGCCAATTTTTTGTTAGATCCACCAGGGCTTATAGGAATGTTTACTGATTCAGTACGACAATAAAAATAAGAAGCATTAAATGATGGAATGGTTGTAATCATAATAATGAAAAAACACAGAACCGCAGAGGATCCTACAAAACAAGCAAAAAAAAAGGTGGAAACTTATAAACAAAAAAAGGACAGTGAAATGAAGAGAAAAATCTAAGATAAAAATGTAAACAGGAACAGATGGGAAATAACAAAATAAGAAGGTAATTTTATAGGAAAAGATATAAGAGAGGGTGAAAGAGCAAGGGAAATGTTTGAGGATGGAAACAACAAAAAATACAGAGTTCTGGCACTTCTTATTCAGGCAACATTTTCTGCTGCCTTTCCTGTTAAAGATTAGGAGTCTGGCTTTGAACTTTTCATGCAGGCAAAATTAATGATCTTCAACTGAGGAAGGTAAATGAATGTCATAAGTATTGTTAATCTTTGGGGAACTTTTACCATTATTATTGGAAAAAAAATCTATTTGCTTGTAAGTATGTGTTTATAGACTTAGCATATTAATTACTTAAAAAATGTAAGGCTGACAAGTCAAGTTTGCTGGTGATACTTAATAAAACCGAAATTAATGAAGACAGAAGGTTCTTCTGAAGAATAGCAGAAAACTTTCATGCTATTATCAGGTGATTAAATGGACAATGAAATTTGTGTAGATATGAGTCAAGGTAATGCACATGGCAAGAAGCAATCTCAGCTTTAAACACATAGTGATGGAGACTGAACTAGCTGGTACGGTTCGGGAACTTCAACATGCAAGCAGAAGCTACTTCATGCTGAGTAGCCACGAAAAAGGGGACAGAATTCAGGAAATATTAGGAAAAGACTAAAAAAAGAAATGAGGTGACATAGTTTTGCATGTAGATGTGCTTGGTGTGCTTGCATCTTGAATACTGGATGCAATTCAGTTCTCCCCTCTCAAAGAAAACCAGAGAGCGCTGATAAGGATGGTCAAATACATAGGATGGTTTGAATATAAAGAATAATTAAATAGGAAATTATTTTTTCTACATAAAAACAGGCAAAGAATACAATAATAACGTGTAGCATAGGAAAACAAAATGATTGCTCTCTGTGTGTTATCATCTGCCAGATAGGTGACTTCAAATAAATAATTAGGGAAATTAATGGATTAAAAGAGTTGTTAGGAGTTATACCATGCAGGGATACAACGATCAGCTAGTGGATAGCTACAAATCCTTAGATGTTGGGATTTTTTGAGGAAGCATATTGCTCTGTGCTCCTCCCTGTGAACTGAGACAGCGATAGAGATATTGGGTTGGGTGGTCCTTTAGTCTGACATTTTCAGCACAGCCTTTATGATACAGCCTTTAGTTTTTACATCATCTCTGTCAAGGGTGTTGGACAGTGGTTTACGCTAAATGATTAGGTGCCTTGGGAAGGTGAAGTGAATCAGCTGCCTGTAGAACCGGTGATGAAGAGGGACCAGATCTTGTGGCACCAGCCAGGGAGAGGAGGAGTGTATTCCACCTCACTGCAAACACCACTGTACCCTTTGGTCAGGGAGATGTGGTGTGTGCCACAAAGCCAAACGCACGTCACTGCTGCAGAGCGTCTCGTTGTGTGCAGGCTGTGCTGCTCCTCAAGGGTCCTTGTGGTGCTGGCAACAGCAGGACTTTGGGCTGGAGCTGCCCTCACTCCTCACTGGTAACACAGGCTGATAGTGTGAGAAACTGCTGGCACTGCAGACAGGGAAAGGAGTGGGGCCAACCCAAGGCTAAAATAGCAATACAGTAACAAGAGAGACTACAAGGAAAAGATGGGAACAGGGAATGTGAGGAACTCCCTGTAGTTGAAAATTTTGAAGGACAGAGGTGGGGATGTGCTGACCGAGGCTGAAATTCTTAAGTAAGGATGTGGTCAGCAAAATGGAGGCCAGTGCGGAAAGAGTAAAACAGGATGGCTTGCTTATTTAAGGTGTGTGTGTGGAAGGGATATGAAATAAAGCCAACAGGGCTGTTGCAGGCTCCCTGTTGAGCCCGATCACTGCAGCCTGGAGCAGGACAGACCACACATTCCCAGCAGGCTCGCTTTGTTTCCTGCAGGATTTCTGCCTCACTCAATGCACAGGAAGAACAGTGTTTGCTTACTGAGTAGTTATTCATGATGCTGCTTCTTTCTCATTGTTCTGCATGAAGCTTCTACCCATCCTTTATTGATTGCAGTTTAGTTAGATCCCTTTTGAAAATCTAAGTTTGAATTTTCTCATGGGTGTGTGATGGTTACAAGGATATTCATCTCTTCATTAATAGTTGTCTTCACAAAATCTTTGAGGTAAGTTTTGCCTTCCTCTCGCAGAAGTGGATCTAGGGCACGAGGAGAATAAAATTGTTAGTGTTGGGTGTCTGATTTAAGGAAACTGGAAGGTAATTATTCAAGGAATCCAATATGATACTCCAGTATGCATATTGACAGTGGGTGGCAGATCCAACTGCTGTGTGCTTCTGCCTGTAAGTAACTCTTATCCAGAAAATGAGACACTGAAATTCCAAACAGAGGTAACATGGTGTTTCAGGGACCTAGTCAGCATACCGGGGGAATTCTAGAAAAGGCAGGCATAAAACTGTATTCTCCAGCATACCATGCAGCTGCATTTACTGCACAAAGCTGTTCTTACTATTGCAGTAATCCCATCCTGTCCACTTCATGTTTTCTGGCTCACAGACAACGTTGTCTCTCTCTACACAGCCCTACTCAAATCCCTAGTGAGTTGTTCTCTGAAACTGGAACAAGGGCTGCATATGCACAGTGAAGCTAAATTAAGGGGTTCAGTGGCAGCTTAGCTGCTGTTTTCACTTCAAGAAATATAAGCATTAGGACAAAATAATTGTGATTAACCATCACAAGCATAAAATGCTGACCAAGCATTTCTGCAGTTCCATCCAAGGAACTAATCTGATCACACCTGTGTCAGCAATCCAGCATCCAACTAACACTTAAAAGCAGAGTTGGTCCCAAGTGTTGCTGTTATAAATACTGTTTAAACACTCACTTTTTTAAATAAAAAAATCTCTGCTAATGAACTTTTTATAATAAAAATCTCTGCTGATAAACAGTTCTGTTGAGATGGATGAAATAACATGTTTAAAAGTCTTGGATAATTCTGATATTAAGTTTTTGACTGTTTTAATTTTGATCAATTCCTTTATGAACTTTTCAAAAGTTATCAAAAGTGGCCTTGTAATGACCAGCTGCTTCAGCACTCGTAGGGTGCATCCTGTCAGGTGCCAGGGACCGTATGTCCAATTTGTTTAAATGTTTCCTAACCTGATCCTCATTTCTGACTGAACTTTTGTAAGACATTCAGCCAAAGACTGAAGCCTTCACACCAAATGATGGAAGATGGCTTCTAAAAAGTGATGCTATTGGTATGTGATGTGTGTGTGTGCATGTGCATTACTGTGTTCTTATCCCATTAAAGATGGTACTTGGCCCATGTACCTTTAGTTATCTAATGGTTAAATATATAATTAAGAAATAGTTGTTTACATTCGCTCTATAGTTAATGGAGAAAGACAGGCATCTCCAGTTGACATATCCTGTTTATTTTGGATTAATTCTACTCTTAGTGTGCTTGGGAATGGCAATTTCATATCTTTTAATTCTCCAAATCATATACCAAGTCTTTCAGGATCAGTTCTACTTGATTAAATTTCAAGCACAAAATACTCTTTGATTTTGATGAGAACAAGATTTCAGTATATGTATCTAATTTTTCTAGCTGCATTGGCAAGGGCTAAAATTCTTCCTTGCTTTGATCAGGGACATGGATTAGGGAATAGGGCACAAGTTCTTTCTGAGAGTTTCTCAGTCAGATGTAGAACAACGTGGAAAATTATGAATCTGAAAGGTGGAATAAATGCTACTACAACTCAATAGGTAGCAGTTGCACCTTTTCTGACACAGACAGTATAGTGCCTACCAAATTTTGCTGTGAACTATATCATGGCAATGGAACACTGAAAAGGAGGGCCTCTGAGACGATGGGCTGAAGTTTGGTTTATCTCCTTGGATATATTTTACTGGGACTTCTAAAACACTGCAGAAATGTGAATTTTTCCCATGTTCCTGTAGAGATCCTATGTTTGTAGATGTTCGCCAGATTTCTTGGGAAGCAGCAGGAGTGTGCCAGTACATTTCCCATCTAAGAAGATGTGATGCTAAGTGCCAAACCTTGAGATGTTATCTGCTTCCCTGCAGAGCTGATCCTGGCAGAATTTACCAGCAGACCCTGCTGACCTGGTGGTCCTGGCATAGAGGAAAAATTGATGAGGCATGAGCTGTACCAACTGCAGAAAAAAATCCTATCAGACTGTGGACATCTGGACATAATTTCTTCCCTACTTTTTCTTTGCTGGTATAGTATTTTCAGCTGTGTTGTGTCTGCATATTTAGATAAGTTGGTTGTAAAATAATAGAACAGTAAATAATGGATGGAGAACTTTGCAGCAAGATAGCAGTTATCTGTCAAAATTCCCTACTCTCCTTCCCCCACAAGGCTAGAAGAGGCATGGATTGTCACATAGAGAAGTTTCAAAGACTTTTTATAAGAAAGGCACTGCATATTTGTTTTGGAAAGTACAGCTCTATACCATTGTGAATAAACAAAAAAAAAGCAACAAATATACTGACTGAGGACTACAGTAAAAACTAAAATGCTGGACATTTTATTTAAGCCTGCGCATCACAGCTTCTTCACAATTTGATAATTTTGAAATACTGTATTAATTATTATACTGTACCAAATTAGGTACTGTTCTAATTATTTATGGAGAACTATTTTCTCTTTTGTAGGAAATATGGAAGATTTCATATGATAATATGGTGCTGATTTATCATTTGTGTTTTCAAATTACTTCCACGTTTATGTATTAGGTTTTTGATTTTTCTATTATTGATACCTGCATGAAACCACGTCTGAACTATATATGATGGCAGTCATATTGAGCACACTCTTCTTCTCACAGTCCTACAGTCCTCCTTTCAGTGAACCATGGGGTTCTTTCATTTTTTTTTAAATAAAAATAGAACAAATGTTACCAGCATACCAGCAGAAAATTTAGGCTCAGTTCCGGAAAACAACTTAGTTGTATGAAAGGACTTTAGGATACACCTGACAAGAGGAATTTCTTTATGATATAAAGTCACTGGCACAGGATAATTGGCAGGTGTGTTTGGGGTAAATGTGGCCAGACTGATACTTCAGCTAAAGGATTACCAATTCTTTTTCCAGTTGTGTAGAACTGATCCCATATTAAAGAACTGCAGATAGTTCATCATGGATGCAGCTCAGAGTCTGGGCCGAGAAATCTAATTGTACTAATCAGATAATCTGATAAATGTCCTTGCTGGAAGTGCAGAAGAATGCTGAGTGGAAGGGAAGAGTTGGAATCCTTTTAAAACTTAATTGCCTCATATACACCACTGTTTGATATAGCCAACAACTGGACAGAATGTGTAGTCTGTAGGTCACCTCTTAGTATCAGTTTAGCCCTTTCAGGAAAGGGAAAGAAGGTCATTAATCCTTGACTGTATTTATGTGCATAGTACCCCACAATAATAGTGCAAGCCTTCTCACCGTTATTCTAACATTGCTAATTGGGAGGAGTTCAGCAGACGTGTCTGGTATCCTCTGAGGTCCAGCTGGTATCCAATTTCCAGCAGAGTTTGCTGAGAAACATGAAGGTCAAGTAACTTCTCCAAGGTTACACCATAAGTGGCTCAGATGGGATTAGGACCCAGATTGGCCTCGCTCCTAATCTTTTGCCTTATTAATCACTCTAGTTGCTTTCTGCAAATACTTAATAGGTTCATATTTGTAGTTTCACAAACACAGTGTTGAGGGCAAACTCACTTAATTTGGGGGAATAGATTTCATGAGAATGGAAATAATGAAATAGCATTAGCAAAGCTAACTCATAACTGAAATGTAAAATAATTAGGACTAGATTTTGCTTATGGGAGTTTTGCTTATGGCAATGTTGTACTTCTCTTCTTGATCTCTTATGTCTCAGAACTGTGCTTATCTGACCACTCTCCCTTATCGACTGCCAATACAAATGCTACTGAGAAGCATGATATTTGCTGAAATTTTTAGCCTCTGTATTTACCTTTATTATAACTCAAAGGAATCGGCTGACTGGAAATGCAGAAACAGTAACAAGATGGCTGTCACACGGTTTATTTGTTGTTTTGTAAAACTCTCTGTGATGCAAATGCTGCAGCATTTGGGATACAAAAATGTTATAATGTAGTTGTTTTACTTATCTATTGTGTGGGATGGAGCTCTCCGCCTTTAAGCAGAAAACCAGCAACAGAGTTTCAGTTAGGATGAAGAAAAACCCTGATTTTCCATATGTCTAACTGAAAACCATGGCAAGTATTATGGAACATGAAACAGTTTATAGTGCCAGCTGGTTTTAATTAAAGGCTTAGTTTTCCCAATACAAAGGCACTTCATTACAAACCAACAAACGTGTTCACACCAGTAGTCTGCCCTGTTTCTGTAAATAGGAATGGGTACAATGTAAAAGACTTGAAAACTTCTTGGAAAGCCTCATGAGGCACAGAACTAAAATAATAGCCAACACTTCTCATAAGGATTAAGGAACCAGAAAAACAAAAATGTCTTTATTTAGGTTGTTGCTAAACTACGTCAACACAGTGTAACTGATCTCCTGCCATTAGGCTGTGAAATCCAAAGCCATGGGGCACAATTAAAACGCAACCTGGCACCTGCTGTCTCCAATACACCTTTTGAAATAGCTAGAAAGAGAATACGCATTTTATCAAGGGATTGAGGATGGTATATGAAGGGTTAGCCATGGCAAATTCCTACTTCAAAGTTAGTCTACTACTATATGGCTTGGACTCCTACAACCTCTATCCCCACTCTTCGAAAGTTACCACTCCATATTAATAATCTCAGCAAAAATTCCAAAGATGAATGAATATGGAAATGGGACTCATTTGCACAGCGCTTAGAGAAGATTAAATGCAATTACAGAGTTGTGGGGCTATGCAGAGAAACTCTGTTGTGCTGCTGTCTTTGCCAGACCTGGAGTGTAGTAGAGGATCCGCTAGCTAAAGATTCAAGATGCAAGATGACTCAAAATTTAAGAATTGTTGACTATATTAAACCAATAGATTATTAGATTTTAGTCTAAGAATAATCCTTTAAAATCCATTTGAAACCTTGTAGGGAGCCAATAAAATGGATCAAAATTGGATAAAACTGGAGAGATTTCTGCCAGTGTCTAACTTGATATCATTTTGAGACATCTTCAGAGCAATTTCTAGAAGATCCAGATAAAATTCCACATGTGGTGATACAGTAAAGGTACAAAAATGTATAAAGGTATCTGAGGAGAAGAAAGGAATGTAGTTTCCTATTAGATTCTAGGTTGGTACAGTTCTCATTAGGAAAGGTTTATCAGCAGTGACTGGAATGGAAGTTATTGTTCAAGCAGCAGAGAGGAAACAAGTTGTGTCCTATTCCACATGGCGATATCTCTGTGATTTCCACAGAATCCTAGAGGAAGCAAACACTCATACCTGAATGTTGTTTACTTCTCCCATTTGATTTTGTTGTGAAGTGTATGTATGTATCCCAGGTTAAAATGCAGGAAGTTCTGTTAATATTCATGGGAAAAAATATGTTGTACGACAACTGTCACACAGTTCTTGAAAAAGAAACTCAAGAATTTCCTAATTCATATCAAAGAATGTACAGAGCTGTTGAAAAAAACAAATTCATCATATAAATAACTAATGCTTTAGGACCCTCATGAGTGTACTCCTTCACTCCAATTGATGGATGCACTGAGGCAGAGAGGGTAAACAACCTGAGCTGAAGTGTGTAGGTATGGACATGTGTGCCTAGATGGTAAAAACTCCTGGGAGGGCTCTACTGACAGGTACTCATAACTATTAGAAATGCAAAAATGGACAGAAGTTGTAGTGTTATAGAATATGTAATGCCATGCCTTATGTTATGGCACAGAACAACTTGGTGGTTCAGATATTTCAGTTTATCTGCACCTTCCAAAACGGAAATTAGCACCCGCCTTGCTAAAGAAAACCAGACCAGTACTCAGGATGTATTATGTAATGTTGCATCAGGACAGTATGTGCAATGGTGTGTGGTTTCTAGTTTGTTTGCTACCAAGAGTAAAATCTTCCCCGTTTAGAGAAAGGCTTGAGGTTGATTTTTTGCATTTCTGTGCATTAACAGATCACGGCATTTCGCTTTGATTCAAACTTCTCTGGGTTTGCCAGTTTCTCTTGTCTCATCTGGGCAATTTTTTTCCAGCTTATTGCTCAAATGCTGCTTCACTACTGATAAAAAGAATGTTGGAGTCATTAGTAACTGACGATGAAGAAGATGCTAGTGTCACTCAAGACATCCTGTGAGCTCAGCCATCATTGAAAGCTGTCAAGTCAAGATGTCAGTTCAGGCAATCTTTCTTAGTCACCTGGCCATAACTAGTTTTCCAAAGAGTAATGGCCTCGCCTCTGAGACAGCTGGTTGGTATAACCTATCTCAATATATGTGAGATGGAACAGGATGCTTTGGGAGGCTTAATGCCTTTTAGTTTTAATTGTGCTCTAGATTCTTGCTCTTGAGTGTTAGTTTCTGTCTACAATCCTGATCCAATTTTCTGCTTTCTAGACCTTGTCCTAGTTCCTCCTACTAAGTGCTAGTTCCTAATCCTACCTTTCATCTGTTCAGCAATGGTTCCTAGGTTTCGCCTCTACCTTCTCCAGCCCTAGTTTCTGCTTTAGGTTAGCTTGCCTGAACTTGTTTCAGCTTGGACTGCTCACGATCCTAAAGACACCTGCAAATATTGAGACTAAAATTATAATGAGCTAAATCCGATCTTCACTTAACCATGCAAACTTTAGTTTTAGTGAGATTAAAATATTCTCCAAGGACAGCGACTTTAGTATAGTCTAATTAAGAAATAAGATATGTAGAAATTCTAGTTCTTTTACAAAGGCAAGCTATTCATGATGGTGAATCACATCTTTCAGCAGATTATTAGTAATTGAGTTACATGTGGTAAATAAATACAGTGATAAACTTTTAAAACACTTTGTTTACATATTTCATAGAATGCCTCTTCGTTTTGCTCTCTGTAAATACTTCCCCATTCCCAAATTATAAAAATAAAAAAGTCTCTTACTCATTTCACATATTGAAAAGGCAGAGAGATGCTTTCTCCAGAAGTTTCCAAAGAAGACTCAATAACTTCTTAAGAATTTCTCTCACTTGTACAACAGTATGCAAGTGATCAAAAACTGTATTGAAAAAGGTGTGCTGAGAATAAGTGTATGTAGGATATCCAGTTATAACAGGGCCTCTTAACTGGATGTGTCCATCTGGTGGGTATATTAAAATAATTAACAGAGGGAACTGATGTATGGAGTCTATTTAGCAGAGCGTCATCTGGCCAAAAGCAGATTCCAACAGAGCTATACAAAAGGAAGGCAAATGCTATTTCCCCAGCTGAAAAGCTGAAAAACTTGTTGTCATCAACAAATTTTGGCACGGTGTAGGCTCTTCTGTGTAAAAAGAGAAACTAATTTAAATTAATGTTAGATTGAATGCTGTAGTTGTTTTATTTCAACTTTTATTCCTGAAGTTTTCACATTTATGGTTTAGATAGCTCCAAGACCAATTTGCTCCATGAAATCCACAAAGAAAATTAAATTGTTGGCTTCTTTCACTGTTGCAATATTGCTATAGATGTGCAGGCAAAGATATAATAAGAGTTCAAGACTAAGTAAGGTCTGTAAATTCCTGAACATAATTTTCCTACATCTAAGTATGTTTAGTCCCTGGTTTCTTCCCCATGAATTTCCAGCTTCTGCTATCTGTGATATTGCCCACCCAGTTGTACCATGAAGACAGACATTTTTTTTAATATACTTTTCATGGACATTTTCAGAATGTGCTGTCTTCTGGAGAAATCACTTCAGCTTTTCTGGTGATGCTAAGTAATAGCTGTAGCTGCCAAGCAGTACATAAGGATATGGTTTATAATCTTATTACATAAAAGCCAGAAAAGAAATATCAATTAATTATATTCTATAAAGTATATATTTGATAAATATATTAAATGCTGAAAAAGAAAAATGCATGAGATAAAGTTTTATTTACTGTCACTAAAACCCACAGCGTGATTCAGAATTTTATTTGCTATAATTAAGGAATGATTTATGCCACATCATAAGAAAAATCTCAAAAATAGGAACTCTTCCAGAAAATCTGTACAGCTAACAGATGAGCAAGTTATAAGCTAAGCACTCAGAATTTCAAACCACAGGAGAAAACCCAAAATTAATTTGCATCTGACAGAACAGACTTGTGGACATTTCTGCATTAAAACTCTGCTTCATGAAATATGTGTGAAACACTGTCAAATCGTCTCAAAAGTATCAGTACAAAAAGATTATAGAACAAAATGAACAGTAGCAGGGTCAGTATGACCACAGCCAGGAGTTCTAGTGCAATAAGGAATGAAAGGACTGCATGATTATGTCTGAGATGTAACTCAGACAGAAGAGGCATATGGGACACCAATTTTTTTACAGGATTTATGAGCTGAACAAAAGAACTATTTACTAATAATTCTTATGTCCTTACAGAGCAAAGTGATAAAACACTAAAAAAAGCACAGAATACATGAATATATTAATTTATAATATGGTATTTTGTAAACGTCATTAGTTTAAATTCGTGTTAGATTGAGCAAAAAATGTGAGAGAACTAAGACTAAAAGTTGCCATACATCAAAAAACTTTTTGAGATTTTTCTATTACATCTAACAATAATGTGAATAATCACAGATGTGAAAATCTAACTGAAACAATGGTTTCACTTTTAGCCAGGCAGTTCCACTCTCTTGTAATTCAAAAATGGAACACACTATCAGCAACATTTTATTATTATTTCTAACTCGGAAAGAAGCTCTTTCCTGTGCGTGACCAAGTTCAGTGATTTCAGGCAAATGCATGAGCAACCTCACATTAAAAAGAAGTAGTTTTCTTTAGAAAATGAAGAGTCCATAGAAGCATTTTATCATCCATGTATTTGCCTTAGCATATACTTTTGAAAATGTAATATTTTTTTTCCCCAAACATTTCTGAGGAAATACTTCCATCAGCCCCAATTATTTGTTGTGGATAAATATCTGATATAAATAATTTCTGATATAAATAATTTCTGATAGTCTAGCAGATCATAAAATAAATTGTTCCAATCCATCCTGCTATCCATAAATAAGCTGGATATCTAAATGAAACCAGGAATGTAGTACTCCTATTGTTTGTGAACACCCACATAAAGCATTAAGTTTTCAATTTTAAAACATCAGAAATAGTGATATCAAAATGGCACTGAAAAACTGCGCAGAGATGAATTTTGTCTTTAAGCAGCAAAGGTATTTATTTCCAGCAACACTGGGGAGCTAGCCGGTTCATACCGGATAAACTAACTCCGAAGTTCTCAGTGAAAAATCAAGCAACTAATACAGTTTTTGTGAGGGGTTACAACATCTCTACATACATATTCATTGATTTTGACATCTAATTATCATATTCATAACAGGCAGAGTCTAGGCGGAGCTTGGGGCGGAGTTGTCCTTTTGGGGAGACCCTTGGCGGTCCTTCTGGTTTCTTCAGCCTCGTTAGTGGTCGTCTTCTCTCCTCATCCTCGATGAACTTTTCAGTTTTCTTTGTTCACCGACCTAGTTTCCGGGGCTTGCAAAACCCCCCTGATTCATGGCCTTCCTAACTCCTTCAGATGCCCACCTTATCTTTATTTATGTTTGCTAAGTTACTCAGAGTACATGCCTTCTATCTCTTACCTCAGTACACTCAGCAGTACAGAACAAGCTGTCTTTGTTATATTTCATCATAACCAAAGCATCCCTGGCAGAGCATGGTACCAACTCCATTTTAGTTAATTCCTTAAGAAAGCCCTGTTCTGTTTCAATAGAGAATTAGTAGAAACAATAATAAAAATCACACTATAAAGGCTACTTATTTGCACTTAATTGCCCTACCAACTTAGACTGTTGCTAATGACATGTAATGGGAAGTCCTGCCATTGTTTGCTATTTCAGATGCACAGAATAATGTGATGTAATGCACACTGGGACAGTACAAATACCTTTAAAGCTTCCAAAATATTACACAGCTTACATATGTTTCTGGAGACAATAGCCAATGCTCAGCAAAAAAAAAAAACCAAACAAAACCAACACCAAACCCAAACCAGACTGCAGCTGTCACAGCAATTTTTTTTTTAGGTAAAAACTGTTGTGGGATATCATGTTTTACAGGACATAGATTGTCTTGTGGTTGAACATCATTTTCACAGGATCTCACATAGTAAAGTGGACCAAAATCAATTTATCTTCTGAAAAAGAATGAAGTACTAGAATATTATTTATATTCAGTCCTTAATTTGTAAGAACTTGGGAATTTAATAGTGATGTGTATATATTGTGCACCTGGATATCCAGATGCATCATGTCTGATCTCTGTCTTCAGGAAAAATAACAGAGAGTTATTTTAGTCATCATGCAGCATTCATTGGTCCTGGAAAGGCCCTTGAAATAAAAGTGTGTGATGACACCTTAAACAAATCATACTCTAGGGATAAAATAAAAGTACTTAGAAAAATGTAAGTTTGCATTCGTGTGCTCTGTCACAATTCATGCCTGATGTCACATAAGCTTCAACTGCCAGCATCAGGGTTATTTCTGTACCACTTGAGAAGACCTTGATCTTCCTTGGACTTCCTAGATGGGTTTTGGTTTAGTTTCTACTCTGAGCTTTGTAAAAAGGCAGTTGTTGCCTTCCTTGGTTCTCTCTTCAGTGGTAAGGCAGCCTCTCATTTCATAGTTTGTAAGGGATTCCTAGTATTCCTGCAAATGGGAAGGCTCTAGACTATTGCTGTCACTAAGAAATTTTGGGGAGCATTTTTTTGGGTGCTGACTCTCATGACTAAGGAGCTCTTCCATGAACTTTGGGAGAAGCTACTACACAAAGCCAATCTTTTTGGTGGGGTTGCCCATTGTTGTAGTTTTTCACTGTATTGCCACCTTTTTTTCCCCCCGTATATTCCTACACAGATCTTAATCCCAATAGAAATTTACAGTTAAATTATGTGTTTTGATGTAATTTTTGATCCCTCTTGTATGTGATAAATTAGATGTTAACCTTTCTTTTTCCTTCTCTCCTGCTGGTGTTATCTCACAGGTTTTCTTTTTCTGTCTTGTGCTTGACATACATATATGTTCTAAATTTGAACAACAAAGTGATAAAATACAGATAAAATGTTTGTTTCCATCTTATATGTGAATTTTTTGGGATTAGTAGGTGACAGCATGAAGTATATTTTAATTGCAGGATTAATTAGGAATACTAGCATTCTAACACAAATTTGATACCGTAGCTGCTCATTAGACTGTTGATTTTCACAGATAATTCTTTTTCTGACTTCAGGACTGCCGCCAGAACTATGACATTTCTTTTTTTCTTTCTCCAGCTGTAGTTAAGTTTTCAAATCCTCCAAACACTATTGGGTATTTATGTACAATCTCCACTTCTGACTATTTACAATAATGTAATGAATTAGAAACCAGAATACATTTCCCTGCTTGCTTTTGGCATGGATTATTTAATTTGGGTGTAGTAGAACCATCAATGATATAATTCTTTTCTTGAAGACATTTTTTAGGGCCAAAAACCCCATGCCAAAATGGCTTCTATTAATTTTGTTACAGTCTAGGACACAAGGGAAATAAGTGATGTCAGTTAGAACAAGGAATTAAAAATATATTCATGTTTAATGTATCCTTATTCTATGCATGAACAAAGACAACAACGCTCCTCCTTGTTCTCACATTTAATAATGACTAAAAAGTGCACTTATTAAACTTTGTTGCAACAAGTAAGATGCCACAAGAAAAGTTTAGCTAAACTGCTCAGCTAAATTGTTCATGATAGTTTAGGCCTTTTCCCCTGGGAAACCTTTTTCCCCTTTGCTTTTGGTTTTTGAACACCGTTTCACAAGTGGAGAGAGGATTTCCTTTTCAATGACCTCTTCAATCACAATTCATCTTTACAAGTCTATTTCTGCCACAGGTATTTGCCCTTTTTTGGCCATGGTGCCTCTGAGTTTCTTACCTCTCCAATTCCTTCACACTCCCTGGGGACCTTTGGGTGATCATATGCATTAAAACTCAGCACAAACGCCAAGTGCACACGACTAATAACAAGCGCTCTTTATCCCACCTCTAAGCAGCGATGATACTGTGGCTCCAACAAGACAAGCGCTCCATTTGTACTGATTCTCAGAATCGATTTTTTGTGTTATCTTGAGCATATTAAAACACATCACCTGATCCCACGCACATATAATGTTCTGCTGACATCTCCAACAGACAGCCCCTATATATAGTGTTGTGCCTATGCAGGTCAGCAAACCCATGTCTAGAGTGGGGCACGAAGAGCACGGGGCAGTCCTTTCCTTCGTGAGGGTTATCAGCTCTTCCTGCCCAGGGCCATCGGCCCAAACACGCCCTTGGGCACAGGGAAGCACTGAAACACGCAAGGGAACGACGGGCGGTGCCCTTGGCCGTGCCACGTGCCCAAGGCCCGAGGCGGAGAAGGAGGAGGACGGGGGGAACAGGAAGAGGAAGAGAAAGGGGAGGAGGAAGGCAGCGGGGTCTGCCGGTGCCGGTCCCGCGGGGGCGGTGCCGCCCCG
>VZRE01006406.1:657851-720012 GCA_013396775.1 Cephalopterus ornatus | reverse complement strand
TTTTTTGGCAAGTGCAGCGTTGTGCTGTCAGATCGCATCTGACCGCTCCAGCTCTGTGGGTTTCTTAAGATCTAGTTCTGTTAAGTCTCTGCATATGTCCAGATCTTGGAAGAGATGAAGGCACTACTCCAAATTTGTGGGCACACGGGATGGGACTAGGCATGGGATATGCTGCAATACAGGTTTTTATTTCCCCTAAGTAAAATTTAAATAAGTGTAAGTTTTTACAGAAATGGGGAAAATAATGCCTGCCTGGATATGTGTTTTGAATTTTGTTCGAAATGAGAAAACTGTAAAAGTTACCTAAATTAGCGGTGTCTAACTCCTGTCTGTCATTTCTCACTAGGTCAAAGTATATAGCTGAAACTTTCTTTCTGTGTGTACTTCTTCAAACAAAATACGGACAGATTGAGCATTTTTGGAGGAAGAAAATTGAGACTTAGAGCCTCAAGTGGTTACTTATGCTTGTGCTTAGTGGTCTGTTTTGTTCTGTTTTTTTTTTTTCTAGTGAGAGTTGTCTGTGGCACGTGTTTATGTATTTTCAACGTTTGTGTTCATTATATCTGTTTTTAAATCTCCTTACTTATTTCAGATACTGTGAATCTAGTATTCCTTCCTAGGCATGTGCAAAACTTTATAGGAACTTCTAATTAGGTCTTTGCTATAGAATTCGTTAATATTTTTGCTGAAGAAAAGATAAATGCCTTTGGAGTTCAAGTTAAAATTTGATGGACAGAGGCACCAGTTACTTCTTTCTGTCCTGTTTTTAAGTTACCATATGTTTATGCTTATCAGTTACAAATGCTTGAGATGTAGTGGCAAAACTAAGGTTAAAATAGGCCTTGTTATATTGTATATGTACCATATTGGTACTGCATTTGATGGTGTTGCTTGTGAGAGAACATACTAGTTATTTTTGTCTTCAATGTATTAAAAATGCACATAATGTAAAATTGTGATGGATTTGTGCTTTTCAGCTTTCAGTTATGCATGTGTTTATACCTTTTAAAATAGCTTTCCTTTTTGTTTTCAGAACTTTTTTTAGTATTTCTCCTGACTGTGGCCTTTTCTGAGTCTTGTATATTTACCTCTTCCATGTTTGTGGAAAAAAACCAGCTGTTGAAGAATTGAAGTCAAGTCTTTTCCTAACATGTAAGTCAGACTTCTTTGATAATATACATTTAGAGATTGCTGGGATTTTTTTTTAACAGTTGGTTTTCTGGTAAATATTTTTATTTGTCATGTGGCAGATGCTTTTCCATAGTTGCATACTACCCGCTGATAACAAACTTAAATTGAAATTTATAAGGATAATTAGTAAAGGGAGCTCTCAGATAGCGTTTGAATATGCCCAACTGGGACTCTTTGCCACATGTAAATGTTTTATCCAGTTAGTGAAGTTTTGCTCGGTTGAGGACCACATTGGCCCCATGTTAAAAGCCTGAGCCTTGTTCTCTGCAGTATTTTATCCACTTCTGATTTTTATAATGGTAACTGTAAATACACTGGAGGTGTCAGTGTTTGGCAGTATAACATTTTAATCTGAATGATGGGCAGCTACTGACAGGATGATGTATTGCATCATGCAGCCTGTAATCTTTGTGTTGCATCTGTGTATTAAAAGAGTTCTTCAAGCAAACAAATCCAAGTCATTTTTAGTTACCTTTTCTTTATGCAGGAGTTCAGCTTGCTCCTGTTCAAATAACAGATTTTCTATTATTTCTATATAAATAATAAATATGTGTTTATTATTAATCATAATAAAATATAAATAAATAATGTATATTTCTATTATAACAGAACACATTATAAGACATGTTTTGGTGGAAATGGAGTGTAAATGCACATGAGTGCTTTTACATTGCATCTTCTGAAGGCTCAAAGGAGGGTAATGTCCCATGTATTCATTTCTGTTGTGGAAGATGAGAAGTGTGTCATTGAGTTAAAAGAAAAAGAAAAATCCACTACTCAGACTACATTCATTTGGAAAGACTCCCAAGGAGGGATTGTACATATCTGTGGTTTGTCAGTTTTTTGAATATCAGATGTATAGTTGAAATCTCGCAGGTCTCATAGCTGGGGAGTACAGTTAAGTGAATTTATTTGATATTGGGTTCTGTGTAAAATGTCAAAGCCTGTTTTGCTTATTCAGGAATGTGCACAAATGCTAATATCTTCTCCAAAAGAATGCAATAAAGCATATGCTTAGAAAAAGAAGTGCTTTGCTTTTCTTGCTACATGATTCATGAACATGGACTTGTAAATTTTTCAGTCTCCATTTTCTTTGTCAGGTATTTGCATGTCTAATGCTAGATACTGCCTTCTTATAGGACTATGGGAAAATATTTGGAAAACCTTAGGGCTATTGCTTCTGATGGCTTGGAGCTTTAGAAGCAGACCTTGTGCTTCATCACAATGAGGGAGAGGCTGTGATTATTTTTTCAGTTTGAATGTGAATAAATAAGATGATCTAATGAGTTCCAAGTCTGTGTTGCTTCAGGGTGGGCATGGGAGTAGTGGAGAGAGAACCACTGATCAGATTTCAGTTAACAATTTACTAGCTTTCGTTAGGAAAGAAGAAAGGGACACTGTGACTTCTACCGTGGAAAAAGTTTTTAGTAAAAAGTGTTATATTAGTGAAGAAACAGTTCTTCCTTTCCAGTGTTGCTTTTTAAAATTTAATATTTGATACTGTTTCATTTCTGCTGATTCTGTGTCGATATGTGGGAGCGTTGTTTGCGCATAGACTTGAGCTGCTATAAATGGTTGGTGCAGCCTGTTGTGGAAACACTGACATGAAGTCTGTAGTGAGACAGTGATGAGACAGGTATGGTGAGGCCATACCTTTTTGAGCCTTTTAATCTGTAGAGAAGTACTGTTGTCAGCCATGCACTGGTTCTGAAAAGATTGAACATGCGGTGAGAAACCTGAGATAACTTTTATCTGTTGACTACTTCAGACTTGTGTGGTACTAAAGGTAGGAATATGAAAAATTCATTGTTGATCAGTGTGGTGGGTTTTTTGGTGTTGGTAAAGGTCATGTCTCCATTAGTGGAGTAGATCTTTTGTCAGATTCTGAGTTTTCTTTGTCTTTGCTTTTTAAGCCCAATAGTTAGTTGCTAATAGAGTAGCAGACTTGAGTAATGAAAATATCAAATCCTGCTGAATTTGACTTGTTTTTAGTACTTCAGCTATGTTCAGTTATAGATCCATGTCACAGAGGAGTGTTTGTTTGCTTGAAATCCCAAATGAGTAATAAATGCAATCTTCATTTTAAAAAAGTAGCTCTTGGGATTTCTTATGCTTACAGGGTGGGAGAAACCCAAAATTTGATGGTATGGAATTTCAGTGTTTTCATCTTTCAGTAGATGTTGTTCTGTAAGACTTCTTTTTCAAGTTTTATATATGCGTTTTTTGAAAACAAACAAACAACTAACCAACAAACAGCCCCAACACAAGCAAACAAACAAAAGTTACAATGTAATCACTTATTTTTTTTGCCTCATCCTTTCCCTTCCCTCTTCAAAAATCAACAACTTCCAAGATTGGCATGTACAATGACTTGTAATGAGTGTTTTAATTGCATCAGTTTTAAAAGTAATATTTGCTTTGTTTTTCAATTTCAGGAGAATGAAATGGGGAAGTTGGAGAGCTTTGACTTGATGCAGTAGTCTCATTTGCTGCAGAAAGTAAAACTAATCTCAAGAATTCACTTAAAGAAAATTAAAGCCTAAAATCATGTCATCTGAAAAGGAACATTTTTTTTGTGATAAAAATCAAATTAGTTTCTTGAATCACAATGCTATGAGTAATTGTTCTACAGATTCTGCTTTGGAAAAAGAACTGGTGAATGATGCTTTAAGTATGAGGATTGAGCCAGCAATTTTAGATGTCAATCTTGCTTACAGACTAAAAAATGTGAAAATTGAATTACCCAAGGTGAACATTCCAAATGAAGTATTAATGAAACATGAAGTTGATAGGTTTAGAAAACTCTTTCAGTGTAAGCAGCAAACTGCAAGGAAGTCCTTAAGTCTAGAGAAAATAAACGGAAGCAATCCCGACTGTTCAGAGGGAAGCCACTTGCAAAATAAACCAGAAGAGCAATTTGAAAAAGAGTTGAAAACTGCAGCAAAGATACTGAATTTCACTTGTAGCAAATGCAAGGATAACATTAGATACAGCCCAAATGATCTCCAGAAACATTTTCAGCTGTTACACTATGGTGAGTTGCCTTTGTATCCTTGTGAGATGTGCAGCTTCTCAGCAAATGACTTTCAGTCCTTTAAACAGCATCGGCGCATCCATCGTAGCACTTTTGTAAAATGTGAGCTCTGTAGTGATGAACAGATATACAGTTTGTTGGATTTGACAAAACACTTCATATCAAAGCATTGTGTAAATGGTCAGTTTCAATGTGAAAAATGTGGATTTTCTACCCATGATGTGGGCACGTTTGTTCAGCACATTCACAGACATAAAGAGATTCCCTATAAATGTGGAAAATGCCATCAAGAAAACTTTACAGAAGAGGAGCTCCAAAATCATCTTCTTGTTCATACCAGTATGTTTTCTTTTGGTTGTCCTTATTGCAGTTACAGCACATCACGGAAAGATTATCTTTTAAAACACATCATAGCTTTACACAGAGACCACTTTATTGCAAAAGAAAAACTGGAAAAGGATAAATATGAAAAAAGAATAGTGAAGACTCCAGCAGGACTGAAGCTTGTGTTAAAAAGATATAAAATAGGAGCATCAAAAAAAGCATTCTGGAGACGGAAAGAAATAAGCAGTGGAAGCGACAATACTGGAGAAGAAAATGCACAAGTGCTAAGAAGTGTGAATAAAATTCAGACAAATGTCGAGGAGCTGAACCAGTGTATGAGAGACGTGGAAACAAATGAAGAAAAAGATCAAGTTAAGTACACAGAAAAGTGTAATTACATGGATGGAATGTTCTCTGCTACTACTGCACAATACAATAAGGCAGATGATGGAACAAGTTATGGCCTGGGATTATTGAAAAATGCTGTTCATGGGCCAACAGTGTTGATGGTTAAAAACAATAAAATATCTGTTCCGGCGAATTACAGTGCTAAATTTATGGGCTTTAAGATGGTAGATGGAAAACAACATATTGTTATAAAATTACTACCTACAAGTAAGCAAAATGAGTATTTGTTGGGTCAGAAAGCTGATCCTATTAAAGATGATTCTGCAGCTCCTTTGCTACAGACTTCTGATCCCTGTGGTTTGTCTTCAGGTGCTATAGCACATGTAACTGATCAGTCAACCTTAAAGAACAATTCTGTTCACCCATTAACCTCCCCTCCATTTTCTTGTCCTGCACGTCATTCAGGAAAAATAAAAGTGGAGAAACAAAATAACTCCATATTGTATGGTAGGACTGTTTCTGAAACTGTAGCACCTTCTAATATAGCTGTAGAAAAAAGTTCAGATTATTTGCCAATGAAGTTGGGCTCAACTGTACCTCCATGTGACAAGGTAACAAAAGTTGGAACTCAAAACAGTGTCTCATGGGGAAACTTTAGCCCTTCAAGTCATCCTCAGGTATTACCACCCACTATGACAAATACGCTTCATTATGACCCTGTGAAAATGCCCTTTGTTCCTGAACTGAAAATACGAAATGGTGGCCTGAATGGAACTAATGGAACTAATAATCTTTATCGTTCAACTTCAATGGCTTCTTCTAATGAAGCGTTGTTGTCTTTTCACAACTATTCCAAAATGGACTCTTTGGATAATCCATGTAGCATTTGGATGTCAACAGATGACAGACACAAAGAATTTGCATCTAGCAAAACAGTTTCTTTTCAAAACAGTGGAAGTGAATCTGCATCTTCATATTCAGAGTCGATGAAGGGCTTAAAAGCAGAGAAAGTTGTGTCAGCCCAATCAAATATTAATAAAACTTACAAACACATAAACACTAAAAATAACTCTGTGTCTTTTAAAAGCCAATCTAAATGTGGTGTTGACAGCGAGTGTTTTATGGAGGACCAGCAGTATTTGGACACTAACATAGGTCAAGGCTTTCAGAATGTAGCTGAAAAATTTCAAGAAAATGCCTCTGATTGTGTTAACTCTTTCTTAATGCCTAAAATAACATCTGTTTTCTCATTGCAAAGTGAACAAGCAGTTAATTATTTATCACCTGAAATAAAAAAGTTACTGCAAGACGTGTTAAAAGTGAAAACAACTTCTCAGCAAGAGTCCCTCAGCAAGACAAACAGCTGTGTAAAACTTCATTCTGACAAGCTGCTTTCTGGTTGTGAGACCAGGAATACAGCCTTCATGCATTTAAAAAGTTCTGCAACTTCATGTGGTTTTCAGAGGCCTCCTTCTAATGTAGACTTTCATTCATATAAGAGAGAGCTGAACACAAGATGTAGCACAAATGAAGGTACACATTGTGGGAGAGAAAGACAGACATCCAGGACATCATATGATACACAGGCTGTGGACAAATTATCCAGAACTCCGGGTGTTGGTACATTGCTAAAAACTTGTACAGATTCAGTCATAGCACAGCAGTTAGTAAAAGAGAAAGTGCTGTCTGCAGCGCAAAATCCCAGCAGCTTTTCGCCAGTTTTGCCTGTTCTTCAGGAACAGAAGAAAACCCTTTTATTTAAGTCCCTTCCATCAGGATTTTTTGTTCCTTTGCACCTTGCTAATGAGCCTGGACAACAGGTGGCTTCAGGAAAATCTTTTCCGTCAGCTAGTTCATCAGATGGGCATGTGACTAAAGGTGTACCTGCATCTTTAGTTTCAAATAAAGGACCTGGAATGATTATGACTTTTAACGGGGCAGTTGGAACAGTTGCAAGTGCCGCTAATGATAGTTCTCAGGTTTTAGGGGGATTTGCATCCAGAGAATTCGGTAAAATGACCATATCAACTTCAAAAGTGAAGGTGGAAAATGACAGTTTTGGAAATGTAAGAAGTTCCTGTAATAGGGAAACATGTAGTACAGCCCATGATTCATTGAATAGCATGCCATTCAAAGGACCTCCTGTAACTACAAATGCATTGGAGTCATCTGTGAAAGGAATTTCTTCTGTGAAAGTGTTATCAGAGCATCAGGATGCTGTCTTTGGTTCTTTGGAGTCAGTAAACCAACAGGAAATTAAACAGGAACAAGATGTTTATGCACTTTTGCCTGATGGACAGCAGGGAGCTTTTCTGAAATGTATGACACCAAACAAGCCTGTAGTTCGTAAACCAATTTTTTTTCAGGATAATGCTCATTATCAAAATTGTCAACCAAAGAAAACTGGAGCCATGCAACAACAGCTTTTGCTGAAAATGAAGCCTCCTACTTCACATACACTGGCTGATACCAGTCAGTCAGTGAGCAACTCAGTGCCCTCACTACAGGTGGATAACTTGCAGTTCCTTACTCCTGCACTAGCACAGAAACAAACTAATCTTAGTTTTAATAATGCCTTAATCTTACCAGGTGGGTTAATGCCAGCAAATGCCTCTTCGGCAAGCTCTAATCCAGCATGCTGTGTTCCTCCTGTAGAACCTGTTTATTCTACTAAATCTGCAGGGACACGATTGCGAAAAGGTTCTATTGAGAGTACACAAGTAATAACTGCTAACAACAGGAATAACTTTGGTTGTCAGAAGTCCACGTGGAGCACCCAAAACAGAACTGCAAAAGTAAAACGTTGTTTAAAACAAACGAGGTCTAAAAGTTCAGAAACTCGGGGTGTGCAAAGAAATAAAAATTTCAAACGTAAAAGGAAGGCTAGTTGCCCAGAACCTCCAAGAAAGAAAGGAACGTTGCACAGAAGGTGTAAGGAAAAGAATCAAGCTTCAGTTGTTAGTGAATCAGGTAGCCTTTACAAACAAAGGGCATCAAAAAAAACTGTGAGGACTTTGAAATTACTTCCTTTTAATTCTAACCAGCTTGTAAAATGCCCTCGGAGAAACCAACCAGTTGTTGTGCTTAACCATCCTGATGTAGATGTTCCAGAAGTTGTAAATGTGATGAAAACCATTGCTAAATTTAAGGGACATGTTCTTAAGGTTTCATTGTCAAAAAGAACTATTGAAGCGCTTCTGCAGCCAGCCGTCGGCAGTCCTTTGGATGTAACTACTGATGATTTTTCTCAAAAAAGATACAGGACAATAAAACCTATTAGCCCTGTAAAAGAAAGATTTGTCTTAAAATTGACACTGAAAAAGACTAGCAAAAACAATTACCAGATTGTGAAAACTACCTCTAATAATACCTTGAAAGCTAAGTTTAGCTGCTGGTTTTGTGGTAGAATATTTGACAATCAGGATAAGTGGGTAGGACATGGACAGAGACATCTGATGGAGGCTACTCGAGATTGGAATTCGTTAATGGAATGATGACCAGTGAAGAAAATAAAACTTAAATACCATGCATTAAAGTTTTTCAAAAAATATTCAATTGAATTACGATACACAAGTGATTTTGTTTTTAAGTCAGTATTGTAACAGAAGTTCAAAAATGATGAAAAGTGCTTTTGTTTTAAAAGAAAGAGCATATTCCCTATTGGCATCAGCTTTGAGAAAGATCAAGGAGCTTTGTGGTTTCAATAACTTGCAACTAACTGCAAATACAATTCCATAAAAAGATATATTATTTTTTATTACTACTATCACATGCTATATTTTTATTCTATAGAATGAATCTTCAGGGCTTTTGTTCTGTACATACTTAAAAATCCCTAAACATGTAAATATTTTTATACTTTCCAGTTACTTGGTATAATTCTTGCACAGAAATTACACCCCTTCCCCCATTTTTCAGTTCTGTGCATGCACTACTAAAACCAATTTTAAAAATCTTTTCAAATACACACAGTTGGTATCCTGGGATTTCTGTTATTTTCACTTATTAGCTCTTGATTTTGTTTTTCAGGGATTGAACACTATTGTTAGCAAGTGCCTCAAAGATGTGAAGCAGTTTACATTATGTCAACTGTGTAACCATGGGTCTGTATAGGGCCATTCCCCCAACAGTTTCATTTAAACAAAGCCATATGTGAATGCTTTAAGCTATATTGCTATGCACATGACACTTGTACTATTTCTGTGCAGTTTGTCTACTTTCTTAGTGAAGTATTTTTCATATAAATTAATAAAACATGTTACATTTGTGTTAATATGGTGAGTCAGAATAAAATTGATTGAAAATATACAGTATATATATTCATAATGTATATGGTGTTAAAGAATGGTGAACATTCCTAATCTGTATTGACTTTGTCACTATTAAATTTGCTACAACTTGTGTTTACAGAAGATTACCGTGAACATTTATAGAAAATATTCCTGTCTTGCTATGTCTGCCACAAACCCAGTATTGGGAAGTGCAAAGCACCATTCAGGCCTGTAACTGCATTATAGTTTTGTCCCAGGTGGATGTAATTTGTTTTCTACTATTGCTTATTCAGATACATTTTAGGATACCAGGGGTTTGGCAAAACCAAGGCTTGAGTCACTCCTCCCTCATTCTACCAGCCATTACCAGGGTAATATTCTTATGAGCCTGCTGACTTCTTACTTGGACTTTTTGGGAAAATGATGAAGAGAGAATATGCTTCACGTTTTTTAATGTTTATGAGGGTATGTAAACAAAAGTTTGTATCCATAGTGACTGAGAGTACACGGATGGAGGCCCTTATTATCCACAGTAATTATTATGTGTAGAGGCTTTGTCCTTCAGATTCTTAATGAAGCTAGAGGCTAGAAGATCCAGGCCTTTTGCCCAAGTATGGGAGGATTACATCTTAGGTGTGCAAGTCAGCTCCCCAAAGTATTGATGGAAAAACTTCCAAAGCTGAATACTGGGCTTGGAGAAGACTGGGGTATTTAAATCTTGGGGATTTTAGATTGTATGCAAGCCCGGGTAGTTCTCTGTGAGTATTTCCATGAGGTGAAAATGAAGATTGCCTTGCTACCGATGAAACAGTTTGAAGTCTTTCATGGATGTCACAGGCATGTCCACAAACCTGAATTCAGCTTCTGTTTTAACAAGTGTTAAAATGATGTAAAAAAAAAAATCACCTCAGTGGCTAGATAAGTTTTTCTTTCTTTATGTGTCTGTTGGCAGGAAGATGCACAGTAGCTTGTAGCTGGTGAGTTATGTATGAGAGTCAACTGAAGCAGTCAAGGCAGCATAGTTTGGGTGAATTACAAGTTGGCGTGTGTTGGTATTACACACAGTTGGTATGTGTTTTGTATCAAAATTGGATCACTTTGTGCTGCACAATGGGTTTGAGCTCTGACATTAATTTGGCTAGGAACTTTGAAGGTGACTAGTGGTGAAGGAGGTATGTTGGAAGGAAATAGGATTAGGAAGGACAAAACCATGCAAAGCTTTTTTGACTAGAAGGATTGAGCTCTCAGCTTGCTTTCCTATAAACCCTGAAACTGAACCTGTGAATTCTGGATATTGCCTTTGCCTTTGGCAAAAATATCTGTGAAGTTTTTTGCTAAAACTACTTGGTGTAACTTCAGCAAGCATGACCAGTTTTTGTTAACAATTACTTAGCATCAAGATGGAAGTTCTGCTGTAGAATAGAAGGGTTTCTCTATATTTATGAATCATGAGAGTGACAATTGTCACTGGAATTTTTTTCTCACTGGCTTGTTTTCCTATGAATTGAGTAACCTTAAGTGGTACTGTGAAAAAGAACACTGTAAAACTAGGAAATGTTGAAATAAGTTTGCTTTATACAATCTTAGTTCATTGTTGTGTCACTTCATCCATTGGACATCATCTCATTCAGTGCAGAGAACTGTTGCTCCCTCCTGAGTAGAGATTTAATATTTTGTTTCCCCACCCTTTTTTACTGTCCTTTTATTATTTAACACACATTGCTCAAGTACTGTTCTGAATATATAATTCTTTTATTCTTATGAGCTTTTCCATAATGCTTTGTTTGAGGTCCTAAGAGTTTGGCATTTCTGTAGATCAGATTTCAGAGAATTTCGTGTGGGACTTCAATGAAATTAAGATCACAGTTAATGACGTCAGGAGAAAATCTGGCTTAAGCAACCTGACTGGTATCACAGTGGATGGTGCAGTAGAAGGTGCAGGTCAGTTCTTCAAAGAAACGTTCAACTGCTTTAACATACAAAGCTGCCTTTATACTGGCTGACTCCTGCAATGTTGTATGCATTTCTCAGCATCTTCAGTAAATGGATAAGGTACCTCACAAATACCCTACAAAACACAGTCTTTCATTACACGGCTATAATTTATCCATGGAATATTTTTTGAACCAAGTGAAATATGTACCATATGGAAGAATATTTAATGTTTGTATTGTAATGGGTATAGCTGATCAGGGTTGCACAGGTAACCTGATTTGAAGAGTGCCTGACTTTGCAACCGTAACACTTTAAGACAGCTTGTAACATTGCACACATAGCAAGATAAGAAAACCTTAAATTGGTTATAGCGTTTTGGGACATACAAAAATAGGTACAAGTGCAGGGTCATCAACTGTTTGTACAGTATTTGTGTTAGGCCTTGAAGAGGCCTAAAATCTAGCTCATTATATACTCTTCAAGATGTGTATTCATCAGTAAGTCATAGTTGCCCTTCCTAAGCAATTCCAGTGTTTCAACAAAAATTTGTTATGGAGCTGTTGTCACGTGAGACATGTTTTTTTTTTACAGCACTTCTTAACCTCTGGCTTCTGCTGGTGGTTTTGATTGAAGGAGGAATGTAATTTTGTAATGTGTATCTGAGCACTTGGGTTTTTGAGAATGGAAGTTCTTACTCCTTTCATGGAGCGACATTTCCAGGAATGATGTGCAGTACTCATTGTACTCTCTGGATCAGGTAGGCAGACAACACTTCTCTGTACATCATTAAAAAGAATACTTTGTCCTTTCATTTTAAAGCTTATTTTTTAGTTCCAGTTTTAGGTACTTTTTTTTTTTTTCCAGCTATTCAGTTAATGACAATTATATGGAAGAGAAATTGGCTAACAATATCAAAGAAATACGAGGGGACAGATGTGTTGCTATGTCTGTCAGGTTAGAACTGACTTATCTGCTACCCGGTGCAAACACATGACAGCATTAACATGATGGCTGGCACTGCAACACCCGCCCCAAGTCACCATCTCTTATATTCTGTAATGGCCACTCAATCCACAGCACTGGGATTTCTAATATACCATACTCCATGCTGAGGGCCAATTTATTTTATGTCCAGAATCTAGGAAACAGTAACTTGGTGCAATCCTATACCTGAAACTTGCTTAAACCTTTCTCTTTTCTGGCTAAAACTGTGTTTCAAAACATGTCAACACCACATTCCTGTAAAAAATCCAGCTTGTGTATGTAAAGCAGAGTAACTAGTCTGCTTCCTTTCTTCCTGTATAAAACACTGAGTATAGTAAAATAGGTGATCCCATAGTGGCGGGTTTGTGTGTTTGGTGTTTTGTGGTTTTTTTCTTCTATAGAGCCTTATTTTGTGCCTTGGATGTTCCCATCTCAGGCTGAACGGATTGTTTTGTGGAAGGTGGTATTGCCTATCAACTCCCTGCCTAATTTTGTTGTCAAAACTATACGGTACCCCCGTAATCATTTAGAACATGGATAAAAGGAAAAGAAGGGTTTGAGGGTGAATGTAACTGCACCTTTGCCTAGAGCATACTAGTTATTTGTAGGTCAGACACAATGTTACATGTACTGCTGAGCACAGACAGGATAGACAGGAGCAGCAGTGCTTTAAAGTGCTAATTACCTTAAAAAATAGATAATTTCTCATATGGAAGTCTGTAGGTACACTTGAATTCCACTTGTTCACACTTTTCCCCCTCCAGTTGGTTGTGCTACACACTTAACTCAGAAGGCAGTGTTTGAAGAACTTCAGACATTTGTGAGGAGCAACACAGAAAGGTTAGCAGACAGACAGTTTTGTTAGTACAAAGTTTAAATACTGTGCAATACATGAGTGAATAGCCAAGAACTCAATTTTGAGTGGCTGCTTTTTCACAGAGTACTTTCCATTGTGAGTAAGCTTTTAAAGTGATACTAAAAGTAGCTAAATAATACAAGTACACATATAGAAGGAGTAAATTGAACTTGCAGGAACTACTAAGTTGTTAATTTTGAGACCTTGGCAATCTTAATGCTCTAAACATTACACAGGTATTAAGCATAGTATTATTATAACACTAATTAATACCAACTGAGCGATGTACTAAACATAGCATTTCTGTAGTAATGTGAACAGACTGTCACAGGCCAGGCTTATGTAAAGTCTGTATACCTTGTTTCTTACTTGCCAGTGTCTTGCTTTACATCTGGGCTAAGTATTGCCTGGGTTGCAGAGGGAAGACGCTGAGATGCTGCAAGGTGAGGTAGCCATGTGCTGAACATCTTATTAGCACACAGTTCTTTCTAGAAGACAGGTGCATTACTTGCAGAAGTAACTGATCAGAGGCACAAGAAGGTAGTTGCAGAATACAGCTACAATGTGGCTCTAAGTGACTTGCTGGGTCTTTACAAGTCTTGACTCAGTCTTGCCTTAAATGCCTTGCAGGTAATCCTAGAGAACACTGCCTAACCCGGAACAAAAAGAACAAAACGTGTGTATAAAGTGTCAGTTTTGGAAAATACCTTTAAGATGGATGAGTTTTCAGGTCCAGTGAAATCAAACACCTCTAGAACTAATTAACCACTGTTCCTAAAAGTTTTTCATTGATGCAATTTATACATTCATCAAATTAATTTTTACCCCTTGGACATTTGTGCAACTTTACTTGGTTCACACAATAATACAACAAGTAAAGCATGGTGATAGAACAGGCCTGAAAAAAGAGTGGGTTTTTGTGTGTGTGTGTATGTGCATAAACAGTAATTCTGCAAGAATTGAGTGTTAATTAGTTTACCAATGAAGCAATGCATTCGAGTCACCAACAGCAGGTAATTTCAAAACAAAATATTTGAGAGCCATTAAGCCAAATCTATAATACATGCTAAAGCTGTAAAAATGGATAGTTTTCATAAAAACTTGTAAAGGAGCACATACAAATATATACATTAAAACATCAACAATAGTGACCTGATGCTTTCTTGCTGGAAGAATACCAGGAGATGAGATCCAGCAATGTCTCCATACACTACTGACTTGACAATATTTTTTATTTTATTTGCACATTTGAAAACATAAACAAAAAAACCAATGAACCAGGGTAAAGCTGAGGGAAAGGAACAACACATGTCCATTAGTCTGTAACATTCAGGCACCTCTGCTGCCACTGATCACATAAACTACAGTCGTATTTTCAACCTGTGCAAGGTAGTACATTAGGTTGATTTGGTCTAATTTCTGGGGCTGTGCACTTTACAAAGAAAGTGCTGAAAGCAGTGATCTGTGGTAAACAAATTGAAAAAGTGGTGGATATTCTCATATCTGTTTTTAAATAGCAGTCAAAGGACCAGGCTGTGATATGAAGTTGTTCTTCACGTGACTTTGGATACCTGTGTTGTCTCAGATGGAAATCACAGATGAGAGTGTATCTGCTTTGGCTTCTTGTGTTAACTGTGAATGCTTTTCTGATAAAAGCGATGTGGGGCTGAACTCTATGAACTGCATCTCTTACTACTCAGTAGGTGCTCTTAAAGAGTTTTCCATTATTTTGGATTTTCTTCTTTTAATACCTTGTCTGTGTCTTCAGATGTTGAAAGAAATGATTAAAGAAGACTTCGTTTTAGCAGGTCAGTTTGATTAAGAAACTCTTACAATGTGTTTCAGTTTTGTTGAGTCTTTTGTGTTGTTTTGGCTATCAATTAGAACCAGGGAGGTGCGCTGATGATTCTCCACTATTTCAGCAACACTGTCAAAACGCTGGATAAAGAAAACAAAAAATAATTAGTGCTGGCTTCCTTTAACATTTTTTTATGTTTGCTTCTCACATCACTGAAGCGGGCTGAGCTATGACTGTTACCAAGTGAGATGCTCTGCCTTTTCGTAAGAGCACTGATCCGGCTTCAATTCTGATTGGACCATGGAAGATAAATGGAATTATCCATTTATTTGGATAATTTGGACCATGGAAAATATTATGGCCACTAGCTGTCTCATCCTTTCCATTTGTGATTGTCACCTGTACAGACTGGACCACAGAGTTTGTTACGGGCCATAGTAAACTGACACTGCTTTGATTTTACCTCGGTGGTACTAAGCTGCAGGCTGACAGTTTGGAAGCTGCGTCAGATGTGATTCAGACACCTCAGAGGGAAGGCTATCTCCAGGATTAATATGGTACAGACAGCCATCAGTGAGAACTGTTCTAGTTATGCAGTTTTAATGTTTCTCACAGTAAATTAATATCCAGAATCTGCTAGGTCTGTTGCTTTTCCTTCTGGTCTTTGGTCAAATACAGATTTTGGACTATCTATTTATCCTGAGATCATTTTTCACCATTTACTGAAGGCCAGGTGAGCTCCAGGCTATTATTTATTCTGTAATCTCAAAACCATTGCCTGGGAGGCAGATAAATAGGCTAAGGTAAGCTTACTGTCACATTACTGAAGAGCCTACTCTGTGCAGTGATAAACTGTTTTTATTGGTATTTGGGTTCCAAGTTTCTGTTTTCCTGTCAGAGCAGTTACCTGTGTGGTATAATAGCCAACCAGAGATTTTTTTCATTCTAGAACTAGAGTTTAACATTTTCTTTATGTGAAAACAGTATTAAAAGTATTGTCAGCCTCATTTTTGATTGAGTGTTAGGGGTTTTCTTGAGCGTGGCTGTTCTTCTTTTACAATTTTCCAAGAAACTTATCTAGAACCTTAGATAGAAGGTAAATGGAGGACTATAAACAGTCAGAAAATTTATTTAGCAGCTGTAGCTCTGATCCTGTTAATTTTTTTCAAAACTGTTCTACAAGCATGTTTTAAACTTGATCTGTGGTTTTTAATTACAGTATGCAGGAGCTGACATTACACTGGTTTCTCTAGCTTGACAGATCAGTATACTGATCTTGATACATGTATTAAAGTATACTTTAATCTTGATACATAAAGAATCTTAGTGCAAAATATCTTAATCCTTTCTTTTTAAAAGTATATTTTTAAAAGTATATAACTGAAACTTCGGAAAAACACCCCCTCATCATCTCACCTCTTCACCACTTTTTTCTCTGCCCAGTGCATATTGTCTTGTTGATTCGATAAATCGTATAGGAATGTTGTATACTCTTCTGTTGTAAAACACAACCAGTGTGTATGGTTGCTGTGAGTCCTGTCCAGAGCTTCTTCTTATTAGAAAAGATCCATCCTGAAGAAAGAAAAGTAAATATTTGGCTTATTTTTTTCAAATAACTTAGTTTGGTTTTAACTTAATATTTTAATTTTTATTGGCATTAAACTCTTCTCCTATTAGAAAAACTGTACAGCAGCAGATAAGAAGTGGCATGTATTCCTGCTGTCTAACAGTAGCATACAAAGGTGTCATTTAAGAATCACCTTTGCTGCTGCCTGTTTTCTCTCTCAACCAGAGGAAAAAAAGAAGAAATAAATATACAGTGGCAGTCATTTGTTGGGGTCCACAGATTATTAGGAAATAAAGTTACTATCAGCGGCAGTAAATAGGCAAGAAAGCAGTGTGAGGTGGAGATACTGTTTCTCCAGAGCTGTAAAAAGCACTCTCAAAGTCAAGCACCTGCACTACCAACACTGTAGCCCTGTGCTCACTAACAAGCAGTAGCCTACACTTGGTGATAAACCCTGTGCTCTGCCACTTCATCCTGCTTTGTGGAGTGTGGCAAGCTTGGGAATGTATCTGATGCTGAGGATGCAACTCTACATGCTACTGTTGCCTCCTGGGACACTGGCTTTTGTACACAGAATCCTTGAGAGAACTCAAATTCACCAATGCACAGTGTTGGTATTTCAACGTGGCATGGCAACCTCAGCTTTTCACATTGGAAGCTGTTTTTACACAAGCCATTGGACAGTGGTGGAGGTCACTTAAAAGTCACAGGGCTTTGCGTTTCTTTTAAGGGATGCTTGTGAGCTATCAGGTCTTCCTCAGCTCTCTAGTCTGTAAGAGATTTCTCCACAAGGCTCCAGTTATTGAGTTACACTAATGCAACTTTGTCTTGTGATGAAAAGCAGAGTTAAATAGTTTCACCACAATAATTTAAGGTTTGATATTTGACAGTACTTGATGGCACAGTGTTCTGTCTTATTCAGAATACAAGTGATGATCTTAGAATATTTTTGATTGTGTTTTGATTTTTTTATTTGATTTTTTTTTCCATAAACGAGACATTTTTTAAAAGTGACCTACCTTGTTTGATCGGTACAATGCATCTTCTGCCATTTTCCTATCACAGGTAGCAGCATACCACGCTTTATTGTGAACACCAGCATCCTAGAAAAGAGAAACAGTGTTAAATAATGATGAAACCTGTTAAATAATGATGATAATAAATACGGCCTGTAGGGGAGTTACTACTAAATAATGGCAGCTGTGAAGAACTAAAATGCAGAAAACAGAGTTGAGAAAAGTCTTTGCCATGAGCTCACTGTTTTAGTTGGATAGCGATAGGACAAAGAAAAACTGGAGTGTCAAAGCAGTGGTAACAGATGTGTGATAGAAGGCTGATACCTGAGGGATACCCTGAGGAAAGCAGTCAGGTTCAACTGGAGGATAGTTTGGTATTTTCAAAGAAGGAAGCTATTCTAGTCGAATTTAAAGAGGGTATCCAAGAAATGTTGAGGAATAAACAGACTATTAACAATTTAAATGCTGCTCAGCTGTGGGCTAGCTAATGAGGTGTTCAGATTTGGTAGGCATCTTTGGAAATGATGTTTCCTGTATACTTAATGCTACTTGTGAACACAGTCAGGACTGTCTCCACCTGGATATCATGAAGGTTGGATAAATGCATATTTTGCTTTTTTTGTTGTTATTAGGTAAGGACAAATGAATGGAGTCCTTACAAAACTTAGCAATAATTCATGTCTTTCCTCTAATAGTATAGCAATTCAGCCCACAGTGCTTTCACCCGAGACATGAATTCAGTTCTGGTTCTCTGTTGGATTGAGTCTGAATGCATCCTTACATTTGAAGCAGTGCTCTTATCTAAAAGGCATAAAGCTATGTTTACCTGTGGAGAACAATTGTATCTGTGAGCAAACAGAAGAGTGGTTTATATTTTTTAACATCTTTCTTGGGTCCCTCGTTTCTATATGTGGTCCCCTGTAAACATCTCACCAAGATTATCTGCCTTCTACCCATTCTGTTAAATGCTTGGCAGTGTGCTGTACAGCAAATGAACTTTACCTATTCTTCCAGTGGGAAACATGGGACAAAGGACTACATGGATGGGGGCATAAGTACAGACCTAAAGGTACATGGTAGAAAGACTGACACCCTAAAAATTTGTGGATTCTATTTTAGAAGATAGAAGCTCTCATAGTAAAGGAAGTACAAAGATAAAAAGATGTGAGGAGGTGATGGCAGTTGGGAGTGGTATGAGAGTATAATCTGAGTGAGAGAAGTAATGGTAGAAAACTGGGTAGTAAAATGACGCAGGAATAAGCATACATTTGGGGGACAGGAGTGGAGTTTAGGGGAAAGGCATGGAGGATTTTAGAGAATTTTGAAAAGGAAGGACAGGATGAGGGATTAGAAGCAACATGAGATCTATGCATTATCAGACTTCAATAGCTAGAAGATACATTAGTAGGTTATCAAACCAGCAGTCATGAAAAGTGAGCTCTTGCTGAGGAGGTTGATGTAAAATCTAACTCTAAGTGAGTGGAAAGGCTATAGAAATAGTGCTAAGAGTATTTCCTAATGAATACATATGGGTATTAACCTTTTTGGTTATTTGAACAGTTTTGCTCCACCTTTACAGTAACAAGCTTAATGAGAAAATTAATTTTCAAACAAGCTTTGTCACCTCTGTACAAAACAGATTAAAGCTGAAGTTGCACATTATAGCTGAGCCGGTCTAGCTGGATTATTGCTGCCAAAAAGGGAATGTCTTGGCTTCTCCTTTGTGCTCATTTTGTTGCTCATCTGATCCCATGGTGAGATAATTCACTTTATTAATCTTGCAGGAAAAAAAAAAATATCTGTTTCCCTTTTTGTTTTGCCTTGTTTTGTGTTTGACTGCCAGGCTGGTTTGGTTTTCTGTCTGTTTAATGACTTGGCTCAGCCCACTGCAGGATCAGAAAGGATCTCCAGAGAAGTCTGTGGCTGGGAGGGGAGTTGACAGTAGGAGAGAGCATTGCACTAAATTCTCAGACTGGCTTAAGCCATGACATATAACTTTATCTTCAGAGTTCTTCCCTGTATTTCTTCAGTCACACTATTCATTAGAAAAAGAAAGGATGAGAAGAATTGCAAGTATGAAACGTGCTTGTCCACGTAGAGACTGAGTCCAGTAAACAAATCTTTTGTTCAACAAAACAAGGAGTCAACTGCCCCCCGACTTTTCTGCTACCACTATCTGTGGCCTATAATGAAGAAGCAGACAGCTGCTGCCAAAGTCTGGATGGGAATCAAACAAATAGTGACCCTCATGAATGACCTGCGAGCACCTGTATTGTGCAGGATGCTACAGCAAATTATACCACTGTACATAATTGGTGGAAAAATAACTCTAACCGTTAATTTTATTTTTTTTTTTTTTACAAAATGGATATTTTATTAAGCTTTGGTTTTGCCCATGGCTGTTACATAAAAACTACAAATGTAATTGCTACAAGCTGTTTATTTAGAGTCTGCTGGATTATTTATTTGAAAGTTATTTTTATAATAAATATCCAGTATGACATACAGTTAAAAATTTTTCCAGAACTTGAAATCCTTTGTGTTCTTCGCTGTTGTATTATCTCTGTCATGTCAGGCTTTAAAACATTTACTGTCACTGGCTGTGCATGATAGAGCCTTTGTTTTGCACTCAGCAGAACTATTTTTACCTTGTTTGTGACTACTAAGCTAGTAAGAATGACTTCCTGCGTTTTGTAGTCTCCCTTCATCCAAAATGAGAGTAAGGGAAATAGTACTGAAATGAAAATAACTTCGCATTTGCTTAGATTATTCAAAGGTTAATGTTGAAACAAAACACATAAAAGAAGAATTGGCCATAAAACTGACAACATTAACTGTAATGAGATCTGTTTAAAGGAACAGAAAGGAGTAGGAGTAAAATGGGGGGAAAGGCACCACAGCATCATTGTATCTGCTTACTGCATGTTCTTTTTTTTTCTGTACGCAGTATGTACAATTATAAGTTAGAAAAAAGGAGGCAATTAAAAACTCTTTATAGCCATCTATATCAAAGACTAGACATAAACATCACCATGAATTTTTGTGTTTCATTGATGTTGAAGGTATGAACTGGGGAGTCAGGAAGACATGAAACCAAGAAGTTTTTTTGAATTTTGTTTAAAGTGATTGGTAGAGTGCCAAGGTTTGGAACACATTTTTCTACAGTTTGTTAAACCTCTCCTAAGCTATATGTTCTAAGCATTTTTATAATGCCAGTTAACATTCAGATTTTTTTGTGCTACAGAAAATCCTCACTGCAAAAGGGGACATAAATGCCCTCCACAAAAGGAGTGTCATCTTTATTTTGAAGGGGAGTAGGGATGGAAATACTATTTTAAAATAAAGCGTAAGAAGATTTCTGTAATATGAAATTAGCTAATGTTATACCTGATCTGCAGAACTTGCGACAGATGAAGTGCTGCTTTGAGGGGAAGTGCCCAGAGAACGGTTTGCAGCTTCCGGCACTTCTAGAAAAGAGGAAAACCAACATGTATAAGTTTTCGAAGTATGTTTGTTATAATGTAAGAAATCGATTTGTTACAAGATCTGGAAACGCTTGACCTTTGCTATCACTCCGGAAAGCTGTCTGCTGTAAATGGATGGGGCCTGTATAAGTGCTGGGACACTTGTCTGCCCAGAAGAGTAGCCTTGCTTACAAAGCGAAAACCAGTTTGGTTAACAATTTGGTTAATAGCCAGGTCTAGACTTAGGGTACAAGAAAAAACTTCACCACCACCCAAGAACAAATGTAGCAATAGATAAGAAAATGCAGAAACACAATGCAGATAGCACTCGGTCCAGTGTGAGAAGTAGTCATATAGGTAAGGGAGTCAGGAAAATGAATGTAGCTCAGAGATAATTTTTCACTAATTTAGTCCAACTGAATTGTTGCATGTGCAAGAAGCCCAGGCTGCTAAATAGAGAAGTAGAACTAGTAGGAAGGATTATGAAGCTTAATTGTAATAAGAAAGCATCGTAGAAAATAGTTATTAGGGCTCAAATACAGACGCCAAGAGTTTAAGAAATCAGGAGCCAAATGTTTGAGTAGAGTTGCTTAGTAATGATATGATAGAAATATGGGAAATAAGTATAGATCATTGTTTTCTGGTAAAACAGTCTTGGTCCAAGAATATAAGTGTCTGCTACGAGTACTTCTGATCAGAGTTGAGTGCAGATCAATATACTAGAAAATATGAATGTAGAAAGTTAAGTGTTACTTATTTTGTTATTATGGGAACCTTTATTTCCTGTGTGTTTTACTAATTGGGGAAAACAAATGCCACTAGGATTGTTAGCACTCACCTATTCCTGGACATGATGCTCTGCAGACTGCATTATCAAATCTTCAGTAATATAATTCCTTTCAGTTTAGAAAGGAATAAGAATGTTATAGATGAGCCCATATAGTGTCCAGAGTTAAAAAATTCAGTTGGACTGGAAAGCTCAGAGACAGCTGTGTGAAGTAAGTTTAGAACTTCTTTTGTAGATGCAACTGTCTGGAAGCTGCATTTCAAGTAGAGGGGAGACATCGTAAGGAGCAGTTCCAGCTCTCAATGAATTAGAAACCACTTGAAGAAGGATATTCAATATTAAGAATTTTGGGGTTTTCTCTAAAATTTTGACTGACCAGCTGCAAAAGCTACAGCTGAAAAGTAGATTGTATGAATAAAGTAAGAATTGCCAGAAGTCAGCCCAAATTAGACTTGACAAAAGGACATTGAAATAAGTAAGAAAAGATTCCTTAGCTGGGTGAAAAAAGAAAGGGAGATGGGGCTTTATGCAGTAACAATTTTATTGCTTTTAAAGGTAATCTGGGTACTAAACAAGTAGTAGTTCTGATACAGAAATGGAAATTTCCACAACCAAATTGAAAGCAAAGCTTAAGTAACTTAATACAATTGAACTGGTGGGCCCACATAATCTTTACCCCAGAAATTTCAAAAACTGGCACATGAAATTCAGGGGTGGTAACAGTAATTTTAAATAATTTTCAAGTCAGGATGGTACCCTATGATTAAAGGATACCAAACATAATTGTTGTACATAAAGCTGGAAAAAGTGAGCTGAGCATCTACAGGCCTTTCTGTCTAATTCCACAGAACAAGGCCCTAGGAGAGAATTTGAAGGAAATAACATTAAAGATTTGGAGACAAAGATACAACTAGCAAGACAAAATCTGAAACTTACCCAAGTAGATAAAATGTTACAGCTCTCTCATAAAATAAAAGAGTTTTACAAAGAGGAAATATGGCACTGTGCTTAATCTGGACTTCAGTGGAGCATCTGATACTGTCCCATATGGGAAATAAGTACTTCTAGTAAAGAAGATGAAAGTTAGCTCTAGGCTTGCATGGGGACAAAGAAAAAATGACAGGTTATGCTGAAGGGACATTAGTGATTAGGGACCAGTTGTACGTGTGATAAAGTTGCTGGACCTGACACAGAAAACTAGGTTAAAGAAAACTTACTAATCAGAGCATCATTTAGCACCAAATCACCTCAAAGAATAGTTACACTTCAGAAAGTAGTAAGAATTTACGCTTTAAGTTGAAGCACATCAGTTGTGTGACAGGAGCTGACAAATTTAAGAGCATCAGTCAATTTCATTAAGATGAAGCATTATTATACTTCCTCAGCATAGGAGATATAATTGCAACATATATCAGGCAAACATTTCCAGGAAACAGATGCACTAATAGCAGCATATAAATTTAAGCTACACCAAATGCAGATTTCTATGTGCAATTCTTACCATTTATTTACAGTGTGAAAGATATGTTGAGGCTGAACATGTGGAGAAAAGGGCTTATAGGAAGGTCAGACAAGTGTCTGCTCACAAGAGACTAGAAAAATGCTTAATCTAATTCACACTTTGTGCAAAGAGAGTTAATATACATATTACCTAATTTGTTTTTAACTGTGAACTGAAACAACGTCCCTCTTGGAAAACACTACTTACAGAACAGCTTTAGCATTTGCCATCATAAAAATACTTTTCTTTTTTTCCCCTCCTGTAGAGAAAGAATAAATTGGAGGCAATAGTAATCTGTCTGTCTTCTAGGCAACAGAAGTCTGGAACAGCCCAGAAATGTCATATTTAGGATTATTCTGTGGCAAGGAAGATTGATGGAATCTTTATTATGATGGGAAATGGCCCAAACTGCCTTTGGTAGAGATTTCCAGTAGTCATACACGGAAATGAAGCACCCAATTTCCATCAATTACCCTGACATACTCCCTTAATTTTACTAGCTGAGCTAAGACCCTGGATACTGGATCTCATCTTTGTATGCATTACAGATACATTAATTCCAAAGTAATTAATATGCATGGCATATTGAAATAATCTTAAGTCAAAGATTAATTTGAAATTACAAGTTAATCACATTTTAATTCAAAAACTGAATTATACTTACTTGGCAGAATTGAGAATTTTTGGAGCAGAGGCCTGAAATAAATATCAAGAGATTACAGAAAGGTCTGAGGAGATCTACCCTGTTCTGATGTTATGAAAATTGTGTATTTTAAACATGCAGTGATAGAACGTGTTCCATCTTACCCATCTGTCCATGAGAAATTAAGGGTCTGATACAGGTATTTAAAAAAATGATATCCCACTAGTACTGAAAACCAGGAATTTAAACCTGGTTTAAATCTCCATTACCTTCCTTACGAGAGAGTATATCCTCCCATACTTTTTGGTGATGGTTATAGTATTTGGATGCATTCATTTGCTATGATTTATTTTTTTGCTACTGTGAGGCTTCAGCAATCACAACTCTCAAAAAGCAACAGAAGGCTACAGTGAAAAACAGTGCTTCCCTTTGAACCTCTCACAGCTGCATTCAGAACAAGCAGTAGGTGCTGGTGCACTGAAATATTCAAAACATGATAGAAAGGGATCTTACTTTTGAGCACCACTTGGAAGGGGTGGAAGTGGAAGCTCTTGGTTGGAGCTTCGTCGTCGTTCTGCTGCTGTAGGTTTTTCTGTGGTTTGATAAAACAAATGTTAAGAGTCAAGATTTCTTCAGAAACATATTGTCTCAGATAAGAGAGTCCCAGCAGTTGAAGGAGGGGTTTCTTTTACTATAACTTTTGGGATTTTTCCTTACATGACAGCTTGCTATCGTGCTACTTTCTTTGTTAACTAGTGGCACACCACCAAATTTCTAGGCAAATAGCTGTGCTGTGGGTGCCTGCAGGGTCGCAGTGGGAGACTTTCCTTCTGAGAGGGGAGCTTCGTGACACAAGGGGAGGACGCTGGGGCAGGCTGCCTGCAACAGCTCAGCTGGTTGGCTGCATCTCACCCTGGTGTCAGACAGCAGCTCCTGCTGAGCTTTTGCCTGGAGGAGTAGAGATGGGATGCATTTTGTGCCTGTGCCAGGAGTCGGCTCTGTGTGAGGTGGTTCTGGCCGAGTTCTGAATGATTCGCCTCCCTTCCCTCCTTGCCACTCAGAGGGCTATATGGCACATTGCTGGTCCATTATTGTCCTACATTACCCCGCCAGTAACCTCAATAGTTTTACTGTGACTGATTTTAGAGAACAATGATATTCAGTGCTTGCTAAGGCTGGCCAGATCCAGTCTGAAACAGCTAAAACCAAACACCCCTCAAAAAAACCAGAGTAAGTTGAATGTGGTGTTACTTGTTTCATGTTTCTAATAAGAAGGAAATTTAATTCTGATAAATGCCAACTTTTTCACAGTAGTGGAGGTAATTTACCTTCATTTGCAGTTAAGATCTCTCTGGAAGGTAAACACGGTTTCTGCAATAAAACAGAAGGACACCAAGTATTAAATGATATGTCACTAGTACAGCAAATGTTTATCTTTTTATATTTTTTGTGAACTAGTTTACATTTAGACTTGACAACATCCTGGAGGAATCAGGAGGCAGAGACATAGCCATTCTCTGAAGAGCCTCTTAACTGTATAACCTTGAAGCTCAGGAGTTTGCAAAATAGATTTGGAAAGAATCCCAGTTTGTGGGTATAAACAGACAAAGTAAAATCTGGAGACATGGGTTTTTTAAACTTCCATTGGTAAGTTTATAGTGTAACAAATGATTCATTCTTATCTCAGGCCCAAAAATGAAGAATCTATCCAAATACTTGTGAATCAAAATTTGATTTTCACCCTTATTGAGCTATGCTCACAAAGGTCTGAACAGATTTCTTTTTACTGAAAGTTAAACTGTCAGTTTAGCTCACAGTAAAAACTCAACCAACCTTCCAGTTTCAATTTTTTTTTCATTTTGAAACAATAATAAACTGCCAGTTTTGAAACATTTTTCAAATTAATTTATTTGAAAATTTTAACCAGTCCTCTTACTTTCTCCCACTAGAGATTTTGGAATATTTTTCTAATGATTAAATACTTACTGAAAAACCTCTAACAAAATTGGTAAAATCCTGCATATTTCTTGACCTGTCACTCTTACAATAAGCTCATGTTCCCCATAGGCAGCCCCATATATTTCCAGGAATACTTCTGAATGGCCTGTGTTCCCATTTATTTCTCATTTATTCAGTTCTTGCACTGTGTTTATTGTTACATCCTAGAGTTTTGAACGCAAACATCCCCTTAATCAAAATACTTTCCCACTTGAGCTTTCTCACCACTCTTACTTCATGTGATACACCCAAATATTTCCTTTCTTTATAACGTTCTTCCCCCTTGTCTTTTTAGGCATTTAAGTTGTACCCAAACTTACGATAAAATTAGGTTTTACAGTACATTTAAAATTTAATAAAATTATCATTTGATTATGCAATTACAAGTCAACTTACTGGTGAATTTACCACATTAGAAGTTTTCTTGCTGAAGATTGGAGGAAAAAGAAAACAAGAAAAAGAATATGGTTACATGGCAGATACATGAATTCATTTAGCAATTAAGGATCAGTTTCATTGATTCTTAAGGTGTTTCTGTCTAAGATGGGATGCACTGAATAGCTGTAGGAGTTAGAAACAAAAAAGAATAAGAAAAGAATTAGATGTAATGTGGGTATTCTGTAAAGGTACTTATGCAAGGAAGCTACACTCTGTCCAATACTTAAGATGACAACTTTGGTGGGGCATAAGAACTTTAATGAAAAACACAACTAGCCTTGCATATGCTAGTGCTGCAGTAGGAGATTAAATTAAGCAAGCCAGCATCTGCCATAAGTGGCAGGCAGTGAAGGGCTATGCCACACAAACAGTATTCCTCTGGAAATAACAATATATTAGCATGTCTTTCCCTAGTTGGGATATCTGTCTCAAACAGCAATAAAAATTATTCCTGAATTCCAATTGCCATAGACAGGGACAGGAGTTAGCTCCTAATATACCTATTAAAGTACTCCCCATCAAAGTAGTTTTATTATTTTTTACTCACAGGCCCCTTGGTAACGGAGATGGAGCTGCTCCAGTGGGAAATCTGGATTCTTGTGTGTTATTGAATCTCTGACCTAGAGATGCAAGCAACATATTAAGTATGCCATTTTCCTCACTGCCATCTAGGTGTTAATGTAATAAAAGTAAAAAATATCCATTGGTTTAATGTTTGTCTTAACATATTTTCACTCTGATTATATTAGAAAACAGTTCAGTAATGCTTCTTGCTTGTTGCTCACCATTTCAGATAAAATTTACACTGACACACTACACTGCATTCTATATTAAGGTCACCAGTGGCATATCCATCCCTCTCATAATGCCATGTTTTCAATATGGAATACTTACTTTCATCATTATTGTTTGCTTCATGGTCCTGTAATGGAAAAATAGGTTAGATTTGATGTGAAGGAATTAAAAAAAAGGAATTACTGTGTTCAGTTTTGGGTCCTTCACTAGAAGAAGGACATTGAGGTGCTGGAACACGTCCAGAGGGGCAACAAAACTGTTGAAGGATCTGGAACACAAGCCTTAAAAAGAGTGGCTGAGGGAGCTGGGGTTGTTTACCTTGGAGAAAAGGAACCTTATCACTCTCTGCAACTACCTGAAAGGAGGTTGTAGCCAGGTGGGAGTCGGTCTACTCTCCCAGGTAACAAATGACAGGACAAGGGAAAATGGCCTCAAGTTGCAACAGGGGAGGTTTAGATTAGACACCAGAAAAAATTTCTTCACTGAAGAGGTGGTCAGGTCTTGGAACGGGCTGCCCAGGCAAGTGGTGGAGTTACCATCCCTGGAAGTGTTCAAAAGGTGCGTGGATGTGGCACTTGGGAATATTGTTTAGTGGTGAACACAGCAGGGCTGGGTTAATAGTTGGACTCGGTCTCAGAGGTCTCTTCCAACCTTAATGATTCTTTAATGAGAAGTGCATAAATAATCAATATGGCTTTAGTATCTGTAGTAATTTTTAAAGAAATATTTGTACAGAATGCATATAGGATGCAGAATACTTTTAATCAGCTTTTAGGATGTAATTTGAAAAATTTTAAGCAAACATCAAAGTTCAAACTTTCTAATAATCTTGAGATTGCCTGTAGTATTGAGAAAATTGGGCCTGAATTTTGCAGTGAGACGTTTTGGTTCATGTTTAATTTCTGAGCTGGAAGACAGAAATTTTGCAGCAGATCTGAATATCGCAAAAACACATCTTCCACTGAATGAAGGAAACTGAGTAAACTGTCTTTACACCAGGACAGAACTGAAGCGATCCAACTAATTTCCTGGCTTCTTCTGGAGATGTTTACTTTTGGCCCTCATTTCTTGTCTTTTAGGGAACCAGACTCCCATATGATAAGTACCTTTCAAAGAGGCACCAGTTATTAATTTGTCCATCTTCATCTTCCCAGTGAATGGGTTTTCACTAATGTTGGTCACAAATGCATCCATTCTCTGGTTGGAGAGGTGTAATCCATCATCCAACAGTTGGGGAAGTGAAACGTGGAGAAATTATTTTCCCAGTCAGCCAAGGCCTTTGAGAGGAACAAGGGTTACAGTTCTGTGCACAAGATCAGTGCTGGCTGGTGTTGACAGTGGATTGAATAGGAGCAGTTAACAGATGTTTCAGTTATTGTTTGCTTTGTCAGTGTGCATAGTCAGGGAAGGAAAAGCACAACACAGCATTTGACAAATATCATGCTCATTACCATGTTTTTGTTTAAATCTGTAAGGGCTAACCACTTACACAACAAGCAAAGACCCCAAAATTCCGACTACACTGAGTAACTCTTCCTAGGCTGACTCTTGTGACAAATTGGCTGACTGCAATGACCCAGGAGCTGAACACATCTGTAGTATAGATGACTGTTTGTTTAGGAGCTTCATCCTTGGAGCTCTAACTAACTCAGTGTGTGGCTCCAGCAAAAGGATAGTCTCCTTTTACTCTCTGCAAAGCTGGGATGATATCCACTTCAAAGCTAAGATCTGACAATACATTAATGGAGAGGTTTCAGCTGCAATATGGCACTCGAGTCTGTTCTGAAGCAGGAGTAGTATTCTTAGTGCTGCTCAGATAGTGGAATTTCTGTCCAACACTGTCCTTTCACAAGCATTTTTTTCCCTAATCTTGTACTGGTAAGAAAAGCTGAGAAACTGTTTTGTAGAAGAGAAATCTTGAACTTGGCAACACTTGGGAATTGTTCAGCATCCCAGGGGATACAGATCTAAATGGGAAGAACTTTGTGATGGGGTGGAGGGGAAACTAAAATGCTGATACTGTTGTATGTACAAAATACTTGGTGTATATATAGAAATTGAAAATAAGACTCATATACCACCTGCACTATGTTACCATAACATCTAATCCTATGATATGACCCCAAATTCCTAATTTTGAGTGTTTAATTTCTCCATATAGCTATTGGACTGATTATTTCTGAGGGACAACTCAGAGCATTGGGCCAGGATACAGTTTGATGCACATGGCTTTTGGCACAGATACTGATGCAGTTACCATCACCCTGTTTCTTGATAGCTGGCTCCTCATGCACACTCTCTTGTGCTGGAACAACTGTGAGTAGAACTATGGTGCAAAACAATTTATGTAACTAATCTGGCTGAAAAAGAATCTTTTGTGCATTTGCTTTTGCTCATTTCTGCAGTTAGACAAGTTTCCAAGTAGTTTGCTTCAATAAACCTTTGTTTTAGCACACTGGAAGGGACAGACTAGGGACAAGAGTAGAGGGAGAAGAGAATTGACTGAAACACAGCCTTAGGAACCCAAAGCTTGTAATTAGCCCTTCATGGACTGCATTTTCTAGTGATACTGGTTACTCAGACTACCCAGTCTGACATTTTAGAACATTTCCATTTTCAGAAAGCATTAATCATTCATCATCTGAGAAGAATGAGGCTCAAGGAAGGTGCTTCAGGCTGGGCAAAATCACCCTTTGCTATTTAATGTTCCTGGTGTTCAACTGGTATTTTGTATTACAAGAAATTATTTTTGTGGTCTGAGAAATATATCCCTTAAAACATTTAAACTTTTTCTTGGATCAATACAGATGTCCAGTGCTCTTTTGTCCAAAAGATTAATAGCAACAAGTACAATATTAGATGAATCTGACATTGAGGCATCTGTTTCTGTTACTTAATCCAGATAATAAAAAGCATCCATCTATTTATATATAAAACACAGCCCAAGTTTAACACATTCTTTTCTAGTGGCCCATTGATTACTCACTGTTTTTGGATGAAGACGACTTCTGGGAAGAGGCAAAATATTTCTGAAAAATATACAAAATAAATTGAGTAGGATTTATTTGTGTAATTTCCTGGCTCAGATATGCTTTTCAAGATCTAGAGAGGAGGAGGTCTCCTGTAAATGGATTTAATTCCACCTATGCACTGCTGCAGCGGCTGCGGTGATGCTGTGATCTTGGTGTGGAACTACTCTAGAACAGCTTCTGTCCTGGCCTATTTTGTAAAGCAATGTCCTAGAGGTGAGACAGTGGTTATGAAGCAGCTTCCTACACTTGTGAAGTAGGCTGCATGCTCAAATATCCTTTTTCTCTTTTCCTCCAGAGGCTTGGAATTGTGGATTTACCACGTCCAGTTTCTTTACAAGCATGTCCAGTTTCTTTCCTGTGCCCCTGCAAAAACATTACATTTGCAAGGGTGCAGAGATGGCTAATAGGACTTTAAACTGGCTTGCAAACATATTTTATCCCTTCACTGGATCCCTAAGGGGATATTCTGGAAAATACTATCCATTTGGCAAACTGGCTTGACTATAGAAGTTCACAAGGAAACTAGAGCTTTCAGTTCTCACCTTGGCCCAATGAGTGTCCTGACAACTGATTGTTGTCAGAAGGCTACACATTAGAGAGGAGAAAATCTTCTCTCTGCTAGTATTTCCTATTGATCTAAGCTGCTGTTAACTTACCTGCAAGTCTCCTGTTTAGGTGGTTCTCTGGTCATACTGTGCATGTGAGAGTGCTCTGTATTCTGAGCAGGCATAGACAGAAGTGGCTTAGTGAACCTAGTAATAAAACATGCATTAAGAAAGGAAAATTATATTTAACAAGTGTGAATACAAAGAAAACCTCTCTTTCTCCTCCCCTACCCCCTCAAAATTCTAAAATGTACTCGTAAGAGGTATTTCTTTTTAATGTGTTGTGCTTGGGTTATTGACGTTAACATAGAAATGGCTGATAATCTCTGTATACATAATCTAAAGAGATATTTACTGCATATATATCTTCTAGAGAAAGAATTATTGAATGTTGTATCTAGATAAGGAAATATATTTTCTGACAAGTTTTAAATAATGCACAAACATTCACAGCAATGGGTTACCTGCTTACTGGTGGTGGTGATGGTTTCTCCTGTAAGAGAAAATACACTGAAATTTTTGGTCACTTTTTGATTTCATGAAATACATTTGTATAATCCTATTTATGTTATCACATCAAGATATCATTTTTGCATTGTGGTATAGACTTCTACTAGAGCCCTGTCTGGTAATCTGCACTAGGATGGGAGAGGCAAGAATTCAACACCAGTAAATCTGCTTCAGCCATGTTACGTCAGTACCAGCAAGTGTAAAGAAAATTACTGTGTCAGAACTGTCATTGCTCTTCTGCTGCAGTTCTGCTTCTGAAAAGCATTCCTGTAGGCTGCTGCTTCCCAGACTGGATTACTATCACACAGGACTGGGAAATTTCCGCCCCTTCCCATTTACTCTGTTCTGCAGACATTTAGAATTGGTCTGCCAGCTTTTCTGAGAAGGGAGTGTCAGAAAGTTTTAAGTGCAGACAGAGATTTGTTCCCATTTTTCCCCTTGAAAGACTGATAATCTTTTTTCACAATCACATTTGTACCCTGCCTGAGGGCAGTGCAAGCCATACTACAGAAAGGCCTCACCTCTTCTTCTTCAGGAACCTCGTAGACTTCTGTAGGACAGGGAAGAAAAAAAAAAGTGTTCTTTGGTTAGCAAAAACATGCTGCATGTTACCAGAAAAACTGATCTGTTTTATATTAGCTGTACTTCTGATTCTGGAAAAATAACTTGGAGAATCTACTTAGAACTTGATTCTGCCTCCAAAACTCTGGAGTAGCAAACCCCCCGGTCTTCTAGTGGAAACTTCAGGAAATGTCCCAGGAATTCTGATGAACAGTCACTGTATTAATGAAATTTCCACCTACCCCACAACCTTTTTTTTTGTTTTGCCTTTCTTTCTTTTCCCCCCCAAAGCAAGATGAATGCTTGTGTTGTGCAAATGCGGGACAGTCTGGAAAAAACGTGTTATCACACTAGGAAAGGCTAGCATTTAGCCTTTCCTTGACTCTCAGGGAGAAAGAGACAGGTGAATCATAAATACAGGCTGGTGCATTTGCATGACCAGCATCCATCCTGGAGCTCTGACACACAGGTATGTTTGAATTCATAGATGTCAAGAGCAAAACCCACAAGCATTCTTATTTACGTCCAGTTTCTTCAATGAAAATAGAACCCTATTTCAAGAAATTTCACATCAGGCTTCCTCACTTCGTTGTGCCAAAGTGTTCGAGTTCCCACCAGGGGGAGATGTTTTATTTTTAAGTAACGTATGTCAGGAGCTGGTTCTTGCTCAACACTGATTTACAGAAAGGCTGAGACTGAAAAGGGCATTTTAAAATGTCTGGAAAGTAACTCATGAAATCTTAAGTCATTCAGAAAAAATTTTAGCTTACGACTTGTAGTTTGCAACTTGAAAGCAAAACATTACTAATGAATATGCAAAGCTTTTTAAAGAACTGTGATAAGTCTGTAAAGGTTACATTCTAAGCAATTAATGGGATAATGAGGATACAAAACAACTCTGAGTCGGCACTGGAAGATTAAACAAGTATATCTGCACTTACAAAAGCAAATAGGATTCCTCTTATTTGCTTCTGCTTTTTTCCCAAATAAATTGCTCTTTATAGAACTTAAATGGGAACACTGTTATCAAAGGACACGCAAAACATCAGCCTATAAGGAATTTCTATATGGTTAAATCCTGATGGGGTCTAAAAGTATTGGGTCTTAATTCCTATAGTGAAATGGGATTACTAACATACCGACTCTTATAATTGTTTTTGCAGTATTGATCTATTTGCATTCCTCCACTAGAGCAAAAGACTAAAAAATTAATTAATTTGGGCAAAGAAGTTGCTCTAATTTTATTCATGCTTAAAATGGATTTACTATTCAAGCTAGACAAAGCAACTGCTACAACAGAAAAACCGAAGAGGAAAATATTTAGGTTTTACTGAAGTATGTCATAAGGTTTGCGTTGTGAATATATTATGTGTAATTTAATATTCCTCAGTCTTAGATTATTTTATTTTAACAGTGATACAAACTCCACATACCTTGCATGTCAGAAGTAAGAGAAGGCTTTGGAGAAGTAGGGGGGCCTGGCTTTGTTGTCTTCATAAATCTGTTCCCAGGAGCTAAAAACATATTTCATTCATGTACATACATACTCCTACATGTGTGTGTATATACATATGTATTTATGTATGTGTACACATCTATTTATATACATAAATAGGTATATACATATATTTGTATATATGTATCTATATTTATATACATGTAAACAAACTAACAATGGAACATTTATACAGTAAGTATGAATATTAAGTAGGCCCAAGTGGTAACCCTTTTGTGTGACCTTGAATAAATCGAGTCAGAAAGCAGCTCTTATTTTAAAAGGGAAACATTATTCAGTGTTCATGCCTTCCTGAATAGGTTTGATACTGTCAGTGACGTCAGAGAGCAGTACTACATAGTCTTCTCTGTTTGCTTTTCTCCTTCGGGCTGTTGTAATTTCACTCTTCAGCTAAATATATTTCAAAATAAAAAAATACAAAGTCTGTCTTTAGCTGAAATATTTAAAAATGTTTATTCTTCTCCTGAGGCACTTCAGTAAACAGAGTATTTTAATGCTGTGGCTCCCTTGGATGAGGAGGGATAATCACATGTCTGGTTGTACAAGGGCTGGACTTGGAACTGAGAGAGGCAGAAATTAAACATGGCTTCCAATAAGGTTAAAAATAATAAAGTTAAAAATAATTTTCCTTGGCCTGGTCATGAGCCAAATGCTTTTTTACAGGCTGTGTTTTCTCTAATAGCTACATCTCCACTCTCTGAACCCTAGAAAGAGACATTAATTTGATCAATTTTTTTTCCAGTGTTGTTCCTAATAACACAATAATTATTAGCTTAAATGACTAAAACTCACATTTTGTAGGTAGTGACATGCTGCTTTCTGTGGGTTCAATATAGTTATCATCATCATTGTCCACTGGCACGATGTAATTATCCTACGAGAAATGCAGGACAAAAATCTACCAGTTAAACCTCCATCATATCAACAAACAGTTGGATTGAAGCCCTGGCAGCAGTTTACAATAGTTGTCATGTCACAGTGACTGCTATTTCAGACATTTATCATCCTATGTGGATGGGATTCCCAAAGACTGAAAGCTCTTCACCAAATAATTCCAGTTCTAGACTGGTGGATGAAAGCCCTCCCTTCCCTTTGGTCCTGGTGTAGTCTTTGAGGTTACTGTCTCCCCACTGCCTGCAGTTTGTTATGGATAATAAGAAGCTACTTTGTGGTTTAAAGAGTCTCCCTGATACTCAGAGTAGGCAGATATCCCCTAAAATCAGTATGGTACCCACAGGTCATTGTGATGGACAGAGTGATTTGTCTGTAGAGGCTAAGAAAGGGACCAGGTCATGGCATTGCTCTGATCTGTCTTATTGGTCTGGGGTCATCAGACATTTAAACAGTCAAAACAAGTATATATGTAAACTTTACCTCATCATCACTACACTCCTTAGCCTTTGGTGGTACTTTTGGTTTTGCAGCAGGAGACGGCAGTGGCAGGGATGGCACACATGGTTTCTTTGGTCTGGAGATGGCTGGACTGGGTGTACTTGGAAGAGGTTTGTTGATGGGAGGAAGCTGCTGGTGACTGGTGCGATTGTCTTTTAACGTGGAAAAACCCAACAATTTTAGCAAAAATTATACATTAGTCTCTGCACTGTCTTCTACTACCTGCGCAAACAAGTCTTTACTTGTGGCTGCAGCCCAGGTCAAAAGGCAGACCTGAGCATAGCTGGTCCTGATGTTGAGACTTGTGTGTAAACTGGTCCTGTTTCACTGCTCAAGGTGGCAATCTAGTCCTCTGTAACAGGCTACAGAGGTTACTTAGACACTGACTGTTCTATGAACAGCTGTTTAACTCCTTGGGGAAACAAACTCACACACCTCATGGCTGGGTGGTGTAGTCTTTTTGTTAGTATATCCTGTGCTGGTATGAACTTTGGTGATAGGAAGTGAGAAAGAACATATCTGACATAGGAGAAAAACAACTGTTACAGCACAAAGGGTGGGACTGGAACATAAATTATGCCAGGTTCTCTGGAGTGTCATTTTAACAACTGCCTTTACAAAGAACACAGAAATGAAGTGCTGACAAACTTCTGTGAGTACATATGTGGTATTTTAGCACTTTGCTGAATATTCTGCAATCAGTAACAGTCTTGTATCATACAAAAGTGAAGGCAGGCATCACGTCAATGTTTCTTTTCCACATGTCTTAAATCTTCATCTAACTGAAGCTAACTTTCATTCACTCCAATGCAATCTTTCCATGGTTGAAAATAATTGAAACAGAAAGAAAAAAATGCCTCTACACTGGGCAGATGTAAATAAAATCTTGATCCTGTCCTGTTTTTCCCGATATTTATCATCCTCAGTACCAGTCTTCAAGGACAATATGGAATGAATATTTGGGCTACTTTGTCCTCTGTTTTACTGCTTTTGGACTAATAATTGGAGAAACAGAGAAGATTAAGAAGGGACTTGTCTAGTCTTCTGTGCCTAATCTTTAATATGAATTCCTAGATCATAATGTGTGGATTAATCTGGAGCCAAATTAGTGATCTCTCCCATAACTTTGCTTGAATTTTGTAATTAGTAGATGTATATTAAAGTCTCTAGGACACATTACATTAAAATTCTAAACTTAAACGACCATCAATACTAACTTGTTTTATGCTGTAATAATAAAAACCCCTACCCCTGAATGCTGAAGACCTGATTGTCAGAGTTAAAAGCAAGCTCTTGAGGAAAGGACAGGTTAGTCTATTTGAGGCCACTTCTCTTCTGGAACTGATCAATAAGCAATTAACAAGCTGACATAGTCAACTGTTCCATAACTACCTGCATATTCACCCCTAGAAATAGGGAAAGCAGAGGGAATCTTCTTTTTCTCCTTCTCACTTGGAGGTGGCTCATAGCTGTCATCAGGATTATCTTCACTGGGGACCACATACATCTCAGAGTCAGAGTGGTCATCTGGATTTTCATAATCACTGTCCTAGAAAGACAGAACTTCCCATTTCTCATCTCATAATGTACTTATGGCTTCACAGCAATGTACAACACAAATATCCTTGCAGGAGGACAATAACTAAATCGCAACAATCTATTCTTGAAAGGACATATTACATTCCCTTTTAGTGCTTCCTCTTTAAACAAAAAGGCACTTCCACCTGCCTCCCCTTCTGCTCCTCCCAGGAACTTCCAGCTCCCTGTCTTCTTGCAATCCCTGAGGAATCCTTTCACCTCAAGAGCTCAGCCTTCAAATTATGGATCAATAGCTTGTTTCCCTTCACAGGACAGTTCCTTTCTAGTTCCAGCTGGGACTCTTGCTGTGTCTTGTCACTTCCTCTCCCTTTCCTATTAAAATGGTAATCAAGATCTAACTTCAGAAGGAAACTAGTCACTTCAGGCTGACATTACCTTACATGGCTGATGGCCATGGCTTGCTTTATTCTAGTGCTTTCTAAAAGCTTAGCAGAACTTTTTCATTTTTAAGAAGTGGCTTTCCTCTCCTTACCCCTCCTACCCTCCTTCCACCAAATAAAAGATCTCACTGGTTTCTGAAATTATTGTTCATTTTGAGAAATCCCTCAAATTGATGCCATGTGCTAACTTATCCAAAAAGCTTAGCATCCAAGGCTGCCATTGACAGTGCTTCTGAAAGTAGTTCTAAGTTGAATGTAAAAAAATTGAAGTAGCTAAAAGTTAGTGTCTACTTGTGAATAAAGCTGATGTGACAAGTAAGGTAGTATTTCAGTAGTATTAAGTTCAACCACAACTAGATGACTCAAAACCAAACTTTTCTTATTATTTCTTGTGCTAACTATGTTGCTACAGTAACCTCCAACTACCCCAAAATATGTACTTACAAAATCATCTGACCATTGTTCCTCTTCATTGTCTGCATGTTCTAAAGCAAACATAAGATTATTTAAGGAGATGAATAGTGATCATAAATGTTTATCTTCGATTGTTTTTTCAATCTATACTTCTCATATTCAGTTTAAAAGGAGTGGAAATAATTTCCTAAACAGTTTGGAGCAACACATCTGTCTTGCTTGTTTTTGACGAATGGTTTCTGGTCTGTTGGGAAAGCATTAGAAAATGCCAAACTGCACATGGTCCAAACAGCAGAGCATCCACCTTACCCACAGTGTCCTGCTAATGCATCTCATTTTTAAGTAGGGGTGACAATTTCTAGATAATGAAACTATTGCTGACTTCTGGGCTCTGCACTTTCTTCTTTCTTGGATAAAGCTCCAAGACAGCACACTAATTACAAGTGTCAATGTTAAACATGGTACGCTCATCTGATAACTTCCAAACTCTATTCTCTTTGCTTTAGTTGTTGTCTTAACAAGATGGCTGTTAACTTGTAAAAATAGCCATGAACTAGTCTGTGGGCAGTGCTGTATGATAACCAAGTAGAGTACTACCTCTAAGATAAGTCATGATGTCATTACATTAAGAGAATTAAGATTTTGAATCTGTGATGATGCATTTCTTCTTTTTTTCCCCCCTATTTACTTTCACATCACAGTTTCTAGCAGGGAGAGACTGGATGCAAATTCTCCTCCATTTTTTACAGCAGTCTACATACAGACAAAGACTGATTTTGAAAGAGTAGCTATTTGCTATTTTTTGCTAGCCTTTCATTTCAGAGGTGGGAACTACCTTCAGAGTTGTTGTTAATGGTACCCTGTTCTCTCATTAAAAACAAATTATGAGGCAATGTATAACTGAAATACTGTTAGGCATATAGATAACAAATTTACATTAATACAGCCTTACCTGAAGCATAATCCCTTTGTGGTAGACTTGGTGGCGGCTTTTTTTTAAGGCTGTAAATGATAATTATTACATTTATGATCTCATAAGTGACATTCACTAGAAGGGAGCATTAGCCAGACACGTAAAAAAGCTGATACAAAAGATACCTGCAGCTGAGGAAATATAGATTACCATCACAGATGGTTAGCAAACAGCTGTACAAGAATGCTTTGAAAAGCTAGAAACAGATATTAAAATATAATCTGATATTTTAATTTTTTTTTTCACTTAGAACATATGTTGAAAGAACAGCTTCCTTGCTTACCCCTATCCTCTTCATTTCCAATCCAGAAACAGATAACATAGGGGGTAGAGATAAATGCATGTCTATTGAAAGATGAAAATCTGTTCAGATTCAAAGAGGCTTTGGCATAAGAAAGTGGTGTAACACTCTCCATTTGTGTTTTTAGAACTATAATTTTGCATGCACTTTATTTGCTGATTAATGTTTAAATGTATACCCGGTCTCTCAGTGCCGGATTCTGTTTCTACTTACTATTATTTTATGATGTTATATCCCTTTTTTGGTAAAAACTTATAATAGCATTCGTAATACCAAGTGAATCAAAAGAAAATTTCTAGAAATACTGTGTATACACATATATATGTGGGTATTTATATATACCCCTCCTTGCTAACTTGCAGCTGTCCAAAGCAGACACTGAATTACAGTCAGTTGATGATTTCATTACCCTGTAACAAAAGAGAAGAATTTGGGTTTAAGGTCAAGATGGAACGGTGCATGGGTGACATCAGAGGCCAGACTGATGCCTCTGAAGAGGAAAGAACCCAATCCTTTGCTTTTTGTAGCCAGATAAAACATTAACACAATTAATGACTTAAAACTGACTCTTCAAAGTAACTTTTGAACATTGTCTGACAGCTTCCCTGTAGCACTGATGAGACCCCACCATGGACCTGAAGCTTTGTCCACTGAACTGATGGCTTCACTCATTCTTCAGTCAGGTCCTAACAAATTCATTTGCAAAAATGAGCAAGTAATTTAAAAAAAAAAGTCTACAAAGAATTTAAAATGATTTCTTGTGATCTCTGAGCAATAGTGATGTCTACAAATTTTGCACAAGAATCTGTCACTCAGTATTTAAGTCCCGAGCATGTTGCTCAGGTGTCATTGTTCAGATACCACTGTAACTCTGGGTGGAGGCATGCTGGCAGTAACACATCAACTGACAAACTTTTTCTACCTGTTTTAAGAAATGCTTTGGCTACTTCTGAGTTGAATTCACAGAATTATGTTGTTGAGACAGTCACCAAAATCACCCCATGCACATGCATGAATCAATGAATAAATGGTGTGGGCATTGCTAAAGCTCAAAAAAGCCCAACCACCCCCTACTCCCAACAAATAAAAATCCAGGGAGATTTTTTTTTGCAATATTAACCTGTTTTGTTCGTTACTAACAACACTAATGATGGATAGCTGCCTCCTCCAAGATTTTAACTTCCTGCAGTATAATATAATGGTGTACAAACAGTAAATGAAAAAGCATTCTCAACAGCCCTGCTCTTGTCTTCCTCCAGGTTAGCACAGACATGTTAGAAAGAAAAACCCAGGGCCACTGCCAGGGCACATCTCAGGTCTTAGGGAGGGTGGACCAAGATCTATTGATGTACTTTGCAACATGTCTATCATGAGTTGTTCAGAAATGGTGGAGGCTTGGAAAATAGTGGATCTGAGGCAACAGTAAGAGGCTGTCTGGGTCATAGTGTAAAGCATGTAGCTTAAACAACATTACACATTTCTAAGCTGCTAAGCAGAAGGCTTCCATACTTTGTCCCAGCCCCTGTAAATCCTGGCAGTGGCCCTGACAGAAAATGTCAATACGTTATAACGAAAGCGAATGAAGTACAGAACAGAAGTCTGTGTCTAAGCAGCCTATCGTGCTATTGTGCAGCTATGAAGTAGCATACCGATCCCAAGTATCTTTCCCAGTTTTGCAAATTAAGGCCACTTGTTCATTTTGGAACCTGAATATCAACAGAAGAAAAGAAATTATGTTTCTTTCACAGAGCTGAAACAGTTCATGGCCACATCTACATTTGCTAGAATCTCATCAAATACATTATTTATTCTAAAATTCAAATCCACTTAAAAAGTAATTCTCACTGTATTTATTGAATGCCAGATCTGTAATCCAGGCTCTTTTGAAGTCAGCTGTAGCTTTGCTGTACAGGAGACAGAACTTTACCAAATGTTCAAACCACAACACAAGCTCAAAAGACATAACCCTATGCCAAGGTGTGGTTACGTAGCTATTTAGGATTCTGATGTCATTATCCACACAAATGCTTGCAAGATGGCAATTGACTTTGTCTTGTTCCCCTGAAGTAAATGAGGAAGGACTGAAAGAACCAAATGCCATACAATTTAGCATACCCATTTCAGTGTGTTTAATCCTAGTGTATAGATTTTAGCTTCAACAAATAACCAAATAGCATTTGAGACATTTCATACAATGGGGTATAAATGCCTCTCACACAAAAACAAAATGCATGGTACAGAAATTCATAACAACTTGAAAGAGAATAAGCTATTCCATTTTAAAACAATGTATTCCAAGATTGCCCCCCTATAGCATACTAAAACATATAGGCGTGTCCTTAAATTTTCTCACATGTGGAAACTGCAAATATTAACGACATACTTTGCATTCATAGCATTATTTTTTTCCTACACCAAATGGAGGATTTTTAAATAAACTGCAGGAGAGGCTTAGGTGTTTTGCTATAGCAACATTTATTTATACAGGCTACACCCAGAAAAGTAAGCAAACATAGGTAGCAGTAGTCCTTTCTATGTCACACTTCACTCTCCCACAGGTGCATTTCCCCACACTGTTTCTGCTCACATCCCAGCATTTAAGATGTGCCTGAAAACTCTATGTTTTCTAAAGTCCTTCCCTTTTTCTATTGTTAAATCTGTACAAAGTCCACTCCTTTCTTAGGGACCATTTATACTTAATATTTTTTACAAAAATGATACTGATAATCTTTACTGAGTTGAATATTTATAGGACATATTAGTTTTAAGTGCACTAGATCATCACACTTGTGATTAAATGATAAATTAATCAAACTTTGCCAGAAACATTTTCAGAGTTCCAAAAGGTGTGATCTAGCTGACAGATAAACTCTTCCTGAACTGTGTTCTCATGACCTAGTGGAATAGGTATATATTTGGAAGTATGTGGCAACTGGATAAGATAAAATTAATCTGAAAGTTTTTTTGGAAAGTGTCATTACTACTCTTTCACACATTTTCTTTACAATGTGCTATGACAGTGAAATGGCATCTAGCTGTGATTTGTTAATCTTCACTTTGATGAAATACTGTTGTATCAATAAAATCTTGGTACTCAAAACATTCTATCCAGCCACATAGTGACTTCATGTTTCTTCAGAATAGCAGTTAAAATTAGGTATGATATTTTTTGCTGTTGTCTTTTTCTAAGTGGGGTACAGCTTGATTTTAATACATTTCTCTTATTGTTTGGTTCATAAAACAGTGCTTTTCACTCTGCCAAGAGTTGGGTCACAGATCTTTTCTAGTTGCAGCTATGCAGGTTGAAGAGACATTTAGCGACACAATGACCATTTTCCTGCCTGAAATGACTAAATTATAAATTGTATAGAAAAATGGACCAGACAAATCTGAAGTAAAGATTTACCCAACTAAAAAACTGGGTAAAGCATGTTCTTTTTGTGTTTTAGGTCACACAGCAAATGTGATTTCAAGAAATGAACATATTTGGATTGTGTGCTGTCAGACACACAACTACAAGTGCATGATTTCTGATGGCACTGTGAAGGAAGTTTTGATAGGATGTGATACTGAAACAAGGTGAGTAAACTGACCTTCTAGTTTCTTATTCAACACACCAGATCAGCACCTACCAAAACTTTAGGGTGAAGTCCTGACTTTGCTGTACATTCACTATGAATGTACTATGCTGTACATTCAGTTGTTTTTAGCAACGACTTCAGTGGAGCCCGGATTCCACTGAACAAAGCCTGGAGGCTTAATGCTTATGATTTACAAATCAGTGCTATGTCTTCACAGTGTGTTTCAAGCATAGGCAACCATCCTGCAGCATGAAACCTATGATTTCTCTATTTCCCTGTTCTGTGTTACCAAGGATGTGAATATGAAAAAGACGCCCCCAGCTCTCATTGTTTATACAGCGTTGGCTACACCCATTGCTTCTACACCTGAGTACATAATCCTCTTCGACAGCATGATCTGCACAGCAGCTGGGGCTCCAGTACTGTAAACAGTTTTGCACGTGATTAAGGGCAATTATTACCTGATAGCAGGCAACTGCTATCCTGCAGTGGCCAATATTTTTACTCCCAGAAAATTCTGAGACAAGATGGGGAACACACAGGAACTTTTAAGTAATGAAGAAACAACATGTCATCTTTCCTGTTCCCACCACTGCTCACACTACTTTCCACAGACCTTTAAGAACACATGGATGGTAGAAGAATCCCTTCACATCTGCACGCCACATGAACTAAACTGGAGAGCAAGTCTTGATGCAAGAACTTTTCTTACATTTCTGCATAATCAAGAGCCAATTCAGATTTTATAAGTGTTTTAACAAATATGGTAATAAGTCAAGTGTATTTCATGAATATCTGAGTGTTCTTTCAATTTGAGTAGCAGAGGCTTACAGTACATATCAGCATGAAAACTTTAGGCTTCAGATAAGCAGGTACACTATTTGAAGTCCCTAAAATTATTTCTACTTATAATAGGTTTGAATTTGATGGGTTTTATTCCAGCATATAGACAAATTCTAAATCTGTGCTACATAAAGACAATTAAAATAATTCTGGCTTCAGTCATGTTTAGATCCTTAACACTTAATAAAATAATTCCGTAACTGAAATGGAAGTAATAGTCAACTGGATAACCACATTTTTTAGAAAAAGTCTTTAAAAAAATCCAACAAAAAGTCCCCAAAGGGCACACTGAAAGCAATACAGTCAGTTCTAATTCTGTAAAGCTTGGCACCTCTAGTACATATCCTTCTCAGTGTTGTCAACTCATGCTTTTATTGCAACTTCGTGTCGCAATGTTCTGGGTTCAAGACTTGAGTTCTGAAGTCATATGCAAATGTAAGAAATTCTTTCTTCAATTTTTTAAAAACTAAATTTCTGATCTTCATAACTGCAGAAAAGATTAATACGACAGGTGAAGCACAGTATCATCAGAAAGATTATTTTATGTATGCTTTTTGTATCTCAATTTGTATCCTTATAGCTGGAAGAGTTGAAATATGAGCTTTGTGCTGCAGTCATACATTGAAAGAGTTTTCATGAGCCTGCTCTTTTTTATAGGTTTTTTTTTTACATCTTGAGTGAATCAAAGAATTGCAATGTTATATCAGCAATCTTGTACCTGACATTTAATGATGATACCTCTAACCTTCCCAGCTTCCACTACATTTGGTTCTTATTATTTCTCCCTTGTCTTTCCTTCCGTTCTTACTTTCTAGGAAGGACACACAGAGCAGTACTGATTAACAGCAAAATTCACATTCAGGCAACTATGGGAGACAATTTGCAACCTCAAATTATAAACCTAAGATGCTGCTATTGTTTCTGCCATCTGCTTTCCTCCCTGAGGCTTTTGAACTGGACCCACTGCAACATTATTAATTACACTTAAACTACTACTTTGAAGTAGGAAGCCACCCTTTATTAAAAAGCAGCAACTACAACAACAAACCCTTGCCTCCTTAAAAAACCCACCAAAAACCTTTTGACACCTACCAGCTCTTCCCTGTGTGCAGGTTCTAGACGAAACTATGAGTTTTTTTGCAGATGGGTGTCTGAACACAGTGGTCTATTTATGCAAACACTGTGCTAAAAACAAAACCACACAAATTAAACTAAAGACCCAAGTAGTTGAAATGGGGTCATTTTAATGGAAACTCTCCTTTTGCACTTTGTGTGGAAATAACAAGTGTATATACCTAAGTGACTGTCATTTACTGCAAATTGCAGCAGTGTTAGAGTGAAGAAGGATGAGTAAAGGAAAAAATTATCTCAAGAATCTGTCAGGTGTTTTACCATCAGAGCCTGCTCAAGGCCTGTGGACAGAAACACAGCTGTGAAAATGAGACCACAGAGCAGGGGCTTGCATCCTAAGGTTACTCCTTCTGCCTGGGGAACAGGAGAGCCAGAAGATCACAGCTACTTCTAGAAGTGCATCCCACTCCTCTGCCAGGGACAGCAGCTGTCCCACAAACACCAGCCCTGCGTGGGCTGGCAGCAGGGGCAATGGCTGAGCCAGCCTGGCTTTCCAGAGCTCTTGCACAGCCAAACCAGGCAGAACCCTATTGCTTCTCTCAACGGCCTACTGACTGCTTTGTATACAAGTCTTAGCTCTTTTCTTTAACTGAGCCATCGAGGTTGCTCTTTAAGAACAATTTTGAACAATGTTTCTATGTGCCTCTTATAGTACAAGAGCTGTATTTCTAGAATTTAATATGGTCATCCTGGAAACACATCAAGTACTGTGTACTAATTACCTTTTAAAAGTACTTAGTATTTTTGTTGCCAATGACCCATGTAAAGGAAGACATCTGAATGAGAAAATCACATCCAAATGGAAGTCCTATGCAAATGAGCTATTGCATTAGGAAAAAGTGTGCTAAATAGCTAATTGGTTTAAATAGATGTTTGACTGGAAACAGTGAATAGTGTATTCATTTGACAAGGATGCAGAATTACTGGAATCTCTTTCGATGTATAAATACACATGAATATTTTATGATACTCTCATGCATGTGGCATCAATATGCATGCTGTACAGCACTTCTTACTGGAATAAGGATGTTAGGTAATGCTGGATTTTGTTGGATGGGAATGAAACACAGGAGGATTTAACATTTTTTTGGGAATTTTAACTATGATGTCTGACCAGTTGGTTCAAGGTAGAGCTCAAATTAAACTTAAATGCAGCAGGTAGCCTAAACAGTTGCCTAAGGAGAAAGGCACACATCCAAACAACAAGCCATGACCAGTCCCAAAGAACATTCAAGGAAAGTCCATTTCACTCAAATGCTTTTTTTCAGGGCTACAAACACAACCTGCCATTGGAGTCCAGTTCTTCAACTTATGACAGTATTAATACTGATTACAATTCTGCATGTCACAGTCTGAACTGAAGCTTTTCATGTACACTGAAGTACATCCCTCTAGAATAACATGGTCCCACCACTAAAGTACTATACATTATTCTACAACATGAACTTCCCCAAACTGATAAAACTAGGGATTGACATTTCAAACTTACTTTTTGAACTTGTTTATTATCCCATTTTCATTTTTCTTGATGTCATGAACCATCTTTTGAAGCTTCCTGTAAGATATTAAACAAAGCCAGCATTAAATTTACCAAGTGATTTATATAAATTAAGAAAAATATGCTTAATATATCTTCAATAAGTAGTTTAGTTGCTAAATCATTTGTGCATAAATTTTTCCTCCCCTTTTAACAGAGCCCTTTAGCATTGTTTGTGTTATCCTTCTTAATACAATTACATGCAGTTTTAACAATCGATTTAACAGTGCGTGCCATCAGGAAGAAACATCGTTGCCTAAATTAATAGTTTAGAATACTTCAGTGTTAACATTTTGTCCAGATCTGATTTTACAACACTGCACAGCTATAGAGGGAATGCCCTCTGATTTCTGACCTTACATGGGACACTCCCTCTCATGCCCATAGGGTTTGCAGTTACAATAGCAGGGGAAAGGCAATACATTCCTGGCCCCGGGCCATCTGAGAAACTATTACACTATTGATGACTCCGAGCTGCAAAAACTCATGATCTTAGGACTCCAGTTACATGGACTAATATCTGGAATTGTAGATTGTTTTATTAATCAGCTGCACTGACATCATTAAAATTTTACTTGTAATCAAGGCAATTTAAGTTGAATATTTTTCACTTCTCAAGTATTATTTAGAATCCCACCTCCCTTTTCATTTAAAAAATCCACACCACTAAAATCAAGCCAATGCCAAGAACACAGAACTTTTAGCAAAAGACTGACTTTGTAGTGAAACCTGTTCAAAGTCTGCAGATACCAGAAACTTCTATAGAATGCACATATATTTTTAGTTTCTTCTCACTGTGTGCGTTCTCCCTGTTCACCTAAACTTAGCATATTTTATTAGACCTGAGCTGAAGATTTTAGCAAAACCAATAAAGTATTGATTTTTTTTTTTTCCAAAAAGCACTTTAAAAACCTGGCCTTCCATTCTTCATTACACATTGTCCACGTCATTCCACATTTTAGTCTTCCCTACTTCCTCTTTGATGCACAATCGGGCTACCAATAGACTCTTGGACACTTTTCTTACAAAGAGAAATACAAGCATCAAAGTACTCTTTCTTCTTTTTAAAGCTTTCTTTAAACTTGAAACCTTATTATTCAGAAGGTTGAGTAACACAGAGCTTCACTAAAAAGAAACATCTTCCAGCTTCATCACTAGTAATTAAAAACTTTCTCTTAAAAATTAAAATAATTTTTTGAAAGGAAATTGGAATTAGATGAGAGTTAGCTAATCAAAATCTGGGGGTAACTGGACTAATGTGATTATTTTTCTGCAGTCCTTAATTTGGGCTGAGCAGACATGTAGCCACTCAAGGCATCAGGCAGCAGTTGAATATTAGGCTTCTGATGGAAAAACCCTTTCTACCTCTGCCACTGATTTCAGAGCAATTGTTTTAGGTAGTGATAAGTAGTCACATTTTATGAGACTTGCTTAAAAACAACAGTTAAATAACTGAGTACTTCTAAGTTTTAAGAAAACTAAATAACGATTTTATTCTTAATAATGTTTATTAACAGAACAGAAAAAATTGATCTTTTCACTGTATTAGCCAAATTTGAAGGATAATCCCTGTAGTATCATAACATGGTATAGAATGCTTTGACAAGCTACATCATGGGTCTGATACTTAAAGGGTATTCCTGGAGCCTAAATCTTTGCCCAAATTTACTTAAAAAGCAATTCAACCTATTCTCTCCAGATCTTCAACTCAGGGGAAAAAAAAAAAAAAAGAGAATAACTGACAAATAATTCACAAGCACATCTTTAACTTTTGCTGAAAACTCAAACTATTAATTTACAGCAAAATTATACAGTGTTACCTGCTGATATAAAGAAATAAATTACTTATGGGGTGAAAAACAGGTGCACAGCAAAATATCCCAAGACTTCCATCAAGAATGCACCACACTTACAAGAGTAGCTTGGATTATTATCTGAACTAACCTAACCAGACACATTAAATCTGGGGTGAAAAGCTCAAATGAACTTCTGCTTTTCTGTGGTATTTGTTGTTGGGATTTTCCTAACAGATTCAGCTTCTGGTTATGCTTGAAGCATCACACACAGCCATTTTCTGCAGGTTACTGTTTCTGTATTGTGCCCCAGCTGGCACCTGGCAGTGTCTATAAAGTAAAAGTAATGAGGAATGAAATGACTGAGAGGAGATTTAAATGGTTTAGTTCTAGTTTGGGGAGAATGGTTGTCTGCAAGCGTTTGTGTTTCTTTCAGAAAGGTTTTCCAGACTTCAATTAGGCATACATGTAAGCATCAGTTACATTTCTTCCTGTGTTTCTTCTTTGTTAGAGATAGGACTCAAACACCATCAACAACAAAATCTAATTGTTGAATTATATCTGAATATTGCTTATTGCTCAGTGCTGACACAAGCATTCGCTATATTAGCTAAAATAAGGCTTTATTTTGAAAAATTGGGCTTTTTTTCACCTTACTGGTTTTAGTCTATATTGTCATTCTATATTTGTCATCAAAAAAACCCCTCTAACACACACACACACAAATAAAACCCACCCCAAAACTGATACCTCTAAGTACCCAGAACAGTTTGCTTTTCATTTTATCATATTCAGGTGAATTGATTAGAGTATCGTGGGTGGTCCATGAGTCTTGAATAAGGCTAGAGATTAAAAGATCATTTTAATACATATTTCTATTTTAAAAAGTGCATTTTAGTTAGAGATAATCACATGCGCTGCTGCTGGTATGCTGTTTTTTCCATGCAGATGGACTGAAATCAAAACATTCCCGTTTTTGCATAATTGAATTTCCTAAAAATCTGTCTCTTATTTTTTTTTTATGAAGGCATTTAATTTTCTAATTACAACTTTGTTAAATTAGAGAGTACCTAATATGTGTTTGCGTGAATTTTCTCAATCTTTAAAATGATGTAGCTCTTACAGGAGTTGTTAGAAAACTTGTTTGTTGCCTCTGGACAATTTAACTTGTATCAAGCATGTGAGAGTGAGCAGATAACCAGTGCACTGTGTACTGGTAAGTGTAGGAAGTCATCAACCATGGCTGATCTCCAGTTCAAGTGGAATACCCTTTGACCCATAAAGTTGAACAAACTGCACAAACCAGTCTATCCAGTTAGCTAGAGGCTGAGATTTCTTGAGGTGCCAGGTGATACAATAGGCAACAACTGAAACGTTTTACAAAGAGCTGTCTGTCTGACTTGAGATCTTGGGGAGGCAGTAGAACAGATGAGAGGCAGACAGCAAAGTCTATGGCAAGAGGATTCTCCAAATCTTAAGAGTCTCAATCCCAAGCCTGAAGGACGCTCCAGAGCCATGAGGAAAGTGAAGCACAGAGGGGCATTTCTACACTTAGCATTTTGCCTGGATCTACATATCTGACCAGCTCTCAAATAGGCTTTGTATGGCTCTCAAATACTTAAGATTATACTCCAAGTAAAGAGGTTCACCGTGGGAAGGAGTTATGAGAGCAGCAGCCCTGAGAGTATCTAGGAAATGGAGGCTACTCTGGCCCAGTGTAGACAGCCCTTGCTTCAGACACACAACTACAACCCTCTTTCTTCACAACGTCTCTGAGTCAGGACCTCGTTACCAACTAATGTTTATCCTCTAGTGTTCTCTTGGGATGACTGATATGAGAAACATTCAAGGACCTCAATCAGCAAGTACTGGAAATGAAAATAATAAGTAATGCTAGTTTTAACCTCGCGCTGCAGGTAATTAAAGTTAATCAAGAGGTCAAACTTAAGAGTTGCTTCTTAACTACAAGCACCAACTCTTCATTCAGTCTGGTTGAGAGCTTTTTACGTACAATCAGGTGTGCAGGCAAAGGTGCAGTCTGTGTCACTGCTAATCTTTGAAACACGTTTCAGCAACAGATAGGTATTTTGAGATCCAGCTTAATTGTGACAGCTATAGACTGGATGGGACCCTTTTGATCAGGAACTCACTGAAGACAATAGATTTTAAAAGTTCTGTAGATGACAAATTTGGAAGTCTTGGCTCTTGTAACGGTTTGGATCTGATTTTATTGCCAAATGTTCAAACCTTACAGTTTGTAGCCTTTCTTCCCTCCACCCCCTCTATGAACACAAGGGAAAGGGAGAAGGGAAAAGTTACTGAAATGCTGAAATGAGCAGATCAAAGCTGTAAAAAATATACACATGTATTTACACTTATATACAATTAGAATACTATGTATACAGAAGAAGGGACCCCGAACACCTCCCCCTGCCCCAAAGGGAAAAGGGAGAGGGAAGAAAAAAAACTAAAACAGATATACACAATAAAAACCCAGGAGTAACCAATAAAAAACTAACAAGAAAAAATCTTATTACTTTCTTCGAGATTGTAGAATTGTACTAAGAGACCGCCGGCACTCTCCGCTTCCCAAGGTTTACAAGGTTTCACTGGGCCTCACTCCTCCACACGAGCAGAGCCGATAGCAGAGAACTTGCTCTCGGATCCACCGGAAAGGAAAGAGAGCAAGAGGCTTCTCCCCCTTCTTATTTATACCCTGGTTTACGTAAAAAAATCGTATGGAATACTGGGAAGATGACCACTTTTTCGGTTACAATCTGGTTACCAAGGAGGGTCTAAAATCAAAACCACTACAGCTCTAGGTGCTTCTAAAAATTTTTAGGTTTCTTAATATACACTAGAAATTTACATGCTGGAGGGAATAACAACAACAACAAAAAAGACAGAATCTTAAAATGAAACACTTTTTAGCCCTGTGTTGCTATTTTTCATATCTTACCAATTTGAACCTCCAGTAATTCAGGATTATGAAATCTATTGACAAAGGGGTGACTACATGTGTAAAGGAAGGTGGAAAGTTTTACCACTGCAAATACCACATATCCTGAAAGAAGGATTTGCTGTGTCACAAAATACCTAGCTGCACTCAAGGACTGGCAGAGCTGCCTTGAGATGAAACAAAATGAAACAGAACTGCCCTCTCTTTGATCTGGTCACAGCTCAGCATATGAGGAATGCATGATGAGTGAAGGAAGGAAGCTGGGTGGACCTGGCCTGTGACACATTCCCACCTTCAAGCATCAGCTGGAAGATTTTGGCTCTTTTGCATACACACTATCCTATAAAAGCTTTCTGAAGTTACAGTAGTTTTTAGAGGAGAAAAAGATAAATAACGTAAACAAGAATAAATTGTGCAACAAGCTTTCAACTCAGACATGAGATGAGGTATAGAGTCCCCAGACTCGAAAAAGGGGAATCTGTCTTAATTTCAGACAGATCTGTGGAATGTGGAATTCTCCCACCATTTAGACTAATTTTTGAGAAATCGTATTTATCCGTATTACAAATCTGTGAAGACATTTACAAATAACTATTATGTAGATATGTGCATTATGGCTCAGAGCAGTCATCACAAATGCTTCCTCGGTTGTCATGACCTTTTCCTGCTCCTTGAAACAGGGAGGGACCTCCTGTGTGCATGAACAGCACGGTTCACCTCCTTGCACACAGGGAATCCAGTACTTTGCACCTTCAGAGTGCACACTGGTTGTATTTTAGCTGTCCAGCTGCCTGTGTCACATGACAAGTGACAGCCCATAGCCAGTGACGCCTCTCTGCCATAAGAGCATCTTATGGGGTCTCTGGAGTGGGCAGATGGGGCACAGTTGCTCCAGGGTGTCTGGTTGTGAGCACTTGCAGCTGGGACGAGTCCTGATAATGTTTCTGGACACAGGGCTGACTGCAGCAATGGTAGGGAGAGCTGACAAAACAAAAAGCGGTTTTAAAGCATTCACAGGAAATTTTCTGTATTACAAGCATACCTATTTCTGCTTATCTGGAAGATTAGAATTGTACCTCCTTTCACTTCTAGTGTTTACAGGACTGTCTGGATTACCTGTTTTGCCTCTTGAAAAATCCCCATTTGTACTCACAAACCAGTTTCTTTAGTTAAAGAAGGGCAGAATTTTGAACATGATACATTCAAACTGGTCTGCCAGGGAAGCTTTCCAAGCAATGTCGACACATTCAGCATTAAGGGAGCTGTATATTCCTTCACCTCCTAACGTCAGTTCAGTCTTTAACTGATGATGTTGAATTGGTTTTAAAATAGTAATAACAATTTAAAAAATTAATCCCACTGTAAATCAGACAGTTTGCACTCCAGTTTCAGTTCTTATACCTTTCTGGGTGCATCTCTTTCTCCCTGACAGGACAACCTGTAGCTGTGTGCCTAGAAAGCAACATTTTCTGAAGATCATTACTATGACCATTCACTTAAAGCAAGACTGTAGGTAGGTGTAGCACTCATTTTTATCTTAAGAAAGGCAGCATAACCAATCACATTACAACAAAAAGTAGTTGTTTCTTGGAGGTGTTTGTTTGTGGGTTTTTTGGTTTTGTTTTTTTTCCAAGCAAATTCAAATGCTTAGCAGTCGAAACCTAGAACAGAATTCAGTAAGTACAAATTTAGACTTAAAAACATCTCCAAAAATACCCACCTGCCTCAGCTATAAAGTTTTACAGAAAAGAACAACAAAACAGGAAGCAAGGAAAAGTATACTGGAATTTGCAGAATAAAAGCAAAGTTATTGGAAGATAAAAACCACAACTCAAAGAACAGAAAATTAAAAATACAGTTACCTCTGTTAATTAAAAAAAACCACATTAGAATATGGAACCAAAGAAGGAACGGCATCCAAAGACCCCTCCTTTATGGCTTCTCACTGCACAACTATTCCACCACCCTTCTCCCCAGCTGGTCCTTGTTTTGTGTTTCTATTAGCCTTCAGTTTTGTAAACAGCTATGCAGGTGACCAAAACAAGAAAGAAAGTTATTGATTCTGGACAAAGGGGAAGACTTGTGCTTGCTTTTGTGGGAAGAACCTCTTTACCTGGAAGGGGATGTTAAAGTACCACTCGAGATTTTGAAAAACTTGAAGCTTTTAGCTTGAACTATCTTCTCAAACTAATTTAACAAAGAAGAAAAGTACCACCATTCTCTCGTCAGGCTTTCATGAACACAGTGCTCCTGACGACGTCTCTGTGGAACAGTGTGGATCTTGGTGGACTGGATGTCTTCATAAGCTGTATTTTCATATTTCTGACAGTTTCGTGCATCTAAGACAACCCAATTAAATGATATAAAACAACTGTACCTCCTTTCACCTCCTTTCCAGTTCCTCAGTAAAAAGCAAAAGGAAATATCCAAATACAGAATGCATCTAATTCCTCTCATTAGATCTCCTTCAGATGCTTCAGATTTCCACATGCACACAACCCCTGTACCAGATGTTACCTGGAACAGTGAGAGTGAAGTCCTTTGCCAGGAAATACAGGCTGGGTTGGAGCCGGTGTTTTCAATGGCTGTTACATGCATAAAGACAGAGCTGAATTCTTGAGGTGCAGTCAGATAAACGACTTCAGTTGCTGCCGGTCTAAGATAAGGGGCTACAGCTCCTCATCCGCTCTGGGGGCTTATCACAACCCATCCCCTGCAATGGCCTTCATGGTGGGATAGAAGGAAGTTTGGAGCTGGAAACCTGTGACACCAAACCATCCATTCAAGGCACCAAGCCTTTGATCTTTATCTGCAAAGCTATCTCAAAACTGTGAAGAAAAGTTCAAAGAAGTTTGCTTGTGGTGACAAGCTACCTATCTGAGGAAGAGGGAACAAGGAATTGTCTTCTGCTGTGTTTGTGAGATGCCCAAAGGGAAATTACTATAAATAATTTATAGTCATTTTGCCAAGAGTGCTGATTTTTTTAAGAAGTCTCAATAACATCCTATTCTGCTCACGTGTAAATCATCCACTGTTTTGCCTAAAGGCAAACCTCATAATTAGAGAAGGTGTGTGTTTACATTGTACACACAGAAGCACAGAAAGGCTAAATATTGATTATACTTGTCATCTGCATATGCCCTCTACATAATTTTCACAAAGAAGCTATCAGTCCCTCTTCTATTACTAACATACACTGAGTAAATAAAAATACGTAGCATGTAAAGGCATAATACATCCTGGACACAAATCAGTCCTAACATGAAAGTATAACTACTTTGAGGGGAGTGGGAATTCTGCATATTGAAAGAACCCATGAAGATTTCTCAGTGGGAAAAAAAAACTAAAGCCCTATCAATGTCACCAACTGAGTGGTGCAACTGCTTCCTCATTTAAGATCAAGGCTGAGGCTTGTTTGGAATATGTACGGACTGTATATGAACAACAAAGGTTTCATGTGTTTAAGTTGTACTGTATTTTTTGCAATGACTTTTTTCTTTTATTTAGCAGAGAATAGTTGACCTGATTTTTGGACTTGACTGCCAATTCTGAATATCAGAAAGCAGTGATGGACAAGCACTTTTTAGTACAACTTTAAAAATATAGAGATATTTAACAACAACTGGAAGCACTTGAGGTTTGAGCATCTCTTACCCCTTATCCAGATCCCCCTTTATCCCTACGGGATGTTAGTAATACTGTAGAGAGTGCAGAAAACAATTAGCTATTATAATATGCAATACGTAATATGAATATTACATGTCACTTTTTTACATAAAAAGTATATTTTCTGTTCTGTAACTGACCTGCTCCGTTTTAAATCTTTTTTTTTTTAGTTAGATCTCTTTTTTGCAGCAGTTTTCTGGATATAAGTTAATGCATTATAAAACAAACAAAAAGTCCCCACACTTAGAAGCCACATTCACAAGGCTTAGTCCATTTTTTCTGAAAGGTTACGAAGCAGCAGGATGCTTTGAAATACAGTTCCAGTTAAAATTAAGTGAGTGGTGTACCTTCCTGAAGGACTAGTACCCTACAGCCTGGTCAGTGAAGAAGAGCAAGGGCAGAAATTTAAATGAGTTAAGTGGGTTTTTATATCTCACCAAAAAGAGGAAGCCCCAAGTCATTGCAGGGAAGTAATAAAGACAGGACTTGGTATGGACCCAGAAAATTACCACTAACAAACACTGCTGTACTTGGGCTGAAAGTGTTTGCTCAAGTGACAGAAGCATTATATCCACCATTGATGTGGAGTGGCACTGACAGGGATCTAATAGAGGCTACTCATGGATCTGTTTTGTTCTGAAGCCAATCAAAATTTGTTAAAACTTTGGAGAAGTACTTTGGTCTCTAAGTCACTTTAATGGAGCCCACATGGGCTGCCATTGAAAGAGGAAATTCCACTCTTTAATGCCCTCGGTGGTTACCCAGCTATGATGAATCATGGAACTTCCAGCTGGGAAATTAACTTCTTTTTTCTTTTGCCAATTTATGTATCAGCAGGATCAGATCCAGCTTCATCACATGGTCACTGAAACTCTAGTGCCAGTGTGAGGGCGGAGATGAGTGGCAGGGCAAGCAGGGATATTGGGAGGGTGCAACAGAGGGACCTACTGTTTTGGCTGCAGCTCAGACTTATGCTAAGTTAAACTGGCCATGTAACTACAGCTCCAGTAGTGCTTTGTTGCCTCTGTGCTTCTTGCAGACATGCCTGTTGCGCCTCTATTTTAAGACATGAAGAAAACATTTAGCCACATGGTATAGCCACTTGCATTCATAGCCTACTTCACCCAGTTGCCCTTGCATTAAGCTTGAAAAATATTTACTCGTGTCTTCGTATTATTGCCTTGAGATGCACTATTTTAATTCTTTCTTAAGTATTTACTGTGTACTAATTTACGTTGATGTCAAATCTGTAGCACCGCACATCTGGGTTTGCTTACACCTGGAAAATGAACCTGTCCAAAATATATACCAACAGACTACAATAAAGATGCTAACAGAATTTTCAAGCGTCTTTTACCCCTCAGTCATTTATTATGGCTGCCACAAAACAAACTTATTTACAAAGTACATAAAGTCCTTTTACAGTTTACCAAAGATCTAAGATTACTCCCTGCAGCCAAATGGGAAAATACTGTCACTTTCAGCCACTGTTTTCCATCAGTTTTCCTATTCTCTTGGCTGCTGAGCACATAAAACCAGTGATATTTGCTTTCTAAAAGACATAATTGCTTATCTGTCATATTGTAACATGCTTTAGGTTACTTAGGCTATAAAAGATGTTATCCAAAACTAAAATTAGTCCTCTAATGCAGCAATCATTTTAAAAACCACACAAAAACATAAGGAAAAAACCTATGTAGTGAGCAAATATGTTATTTCTTTTCTAACGATCAGCGACTGCTAAATCATCTACAAAATATGATTTAGACATCTGAGGATGGCTAAAAGTTACTCTTAAGTGATTCCTAAAGTCAAATTTCAAATGTTGAGGTATTTCCATTAAATACATCAAATAGAGCAGATCACAAATGTTCCTCATTGCAGTGTGCATAAAATAATGCACTACAAAGTAGAAGCACATTTTAATACTGAACTGTACCAGTCCAACAAATTAAAAGGAAACATCCAAATTTTTTAAATGTAAAAAATTCCAGTTAACGCAGCATTGTGAACATGAAGTAAAGTGATCTGAACTCCAAAAGTTGTCATTTTTTTTTAGTTTCTTTTTGGCAAATAACTGAAATCTTTTTTCCTCTGTTTGGTCACAATGCTGGAATTGAATGCTGAAACTCCAGATTTCACTCATTGTTGAAAAAAACCCCACCAAAACAATGCTTAGGATATTTAAAAATGTTCCAGTTACATCATAAGTGGCCTGTTACAACTGGTAGTCAGGATTTTTGATCAGGTGAAATATTTTTCCAACACTAAATTTACCAAAAGCAGAACTTGATTCTCTTACTCTTGATTAACTATTTCAGCTGTTGATTTACAAGAGCTTTGGATCCAAGCACTATCAGATACCACTGTATGAAACTATAGGTACTGTATAAGCATAGCTCATCTCGTGAAAAGACTACGCTCTTACACTACTGTCTACATACAGAGATTAAACCAGGGCTTCTCACCATAGTTTCAACATGACATCATGCCATTTTGTCCACATTGCCATATTTTTGTTTAACACACAGGTAGATCACAGTCAAACATACTTTTCTATAAACAGCATTATAGGCAGGAAGTTCTGTGTGAGAATAAACACTGTGTGTTTATTTAATTGTGTTTTTTGATTTTTGTTTGTGTGTTTGTTTGTGGACAGTTTTTTGTTTTGGTTTGTTTTGATTTTTCTTGTAAAAACTAGCATGTCTCAGGTTTGGGTTTTTTTGTTTATTGGTTTGGTTTTTTTAGCTTGGAGATTGGTCCAGGCAGGATGACATAGCTGAAAAGAAGAAAAGAAGCTTTAAAGGGATTGGTATAATGAAATGGTGCAGAGAGAAAGGAATAAAGGAGAACAAATATAGATGGGATGGAGGCTGTGCTACGCTGAAGCAGGGTCAAAAGGAGAAGCAAGAGGATTTGACTGGAGAAGTCACACTGCAAGTGAAAGAACGGATTTTTGCAGTGGTATCTGGGGAAGTTTGCATTTCCTATCTCATTCCATTCCAAAGTCCAGAGATCAGAGAGATTCACAAACTCTTTAAGCTGACAGAAAATTACAAGAAATAGAGAATATACAGCTTATCTTTTAATCACAATCCTGTGCTTTGTATGGAAAGCTGAACCTAGCAATCCTACAGAAAACTTCTGTTTGTACTCATCAGCACAGCAAACGTAGCTGGTGACCTCCTTTTCCCAGGTGCCTGTGAAATTCAACTTTGAACGCTGCATACTGTTGGACTGTGATTTCATGTGACCTTGCATTCAGCCTACATTTTGGTGGGCTTAAACATGGGCACGCCACAAAACCTGCTGTCATCACAGCATGTTACTGTGCAGGGGACAGTTGTGAGAAGACAGGAGACTGCTGGAGGTGGCAATGGGTGGTGTCCCAGAAGACCTTCACAGCTGTTATGTCCTTAGGGCCTGAGGGTGGAGGCAGATTAGACTTCTGCTAGAAAGAGGAGAACACCAGGTCAAGTAGAAGAGCACAAGCGAGGTGGCCACGACTTGTGAAGACGAGACAGCAATGAGCATTAGAAGAGGTTGGTCTAGAAAAATCTCATATGTGGAACAGTTTCTATTTGGGCTTTTAGACCATTGAACAGTGTCCAAGTAACTTGACATTTGAATTGCTGAAAATGATCAGAGGCCTGGAACACCTTTCCTTTGAGTAAAGGCTGAGAGCATAGGGATTGCTCAGCCTGCAGAAGGCTGACCTTACTTCAGATATGCAAGGGTGACCTTATTGCAGCTTTTCAGTACCTGAATGGGGCCTACAAGAAAGCTGGAGAGGCAGTGTTTACGAGGGCATGTAGTCATAGGACAAGGAGGAGTGGGTTCAAAGTGAAAAAGAGTAGGTTTAGATTGGATATCAGGAAGAAATTTTTTACCATGAGGGTGGTGAGGGACTGGAACAGGTTGGCCAGAGAACTTGTGGATGCCCCATCCCGGGAAGTGTTCCAGGCCAGGTTGACTAGCAGAAGACGTCCCTGTCCATGGCAGAGGGATGGGAACTAGATGATTCTATCATTCACAAAACCTTTCCTCTGGAGTCTATATAACTAATAAGAGGATAAGATGTTGAAGCTGGATGTGGGCTTTGATGCCCAGTTCTGTCACAGGGAGCAGTCCTTAGCTCACTTTTAAACTCCAGTTGCTTTCCTGCTTGAATTCATTTTTGTTCTTTTGTCCTGTTCAAGTCCATTGATGCAATAAACTATGTTAAATTTTAACTCGAAAAAACAGATTAAGTTTCCGTTTGGTATCACTAAAAGGAACTAGTAGAACTATTGTTCAGATATTCCCCATTTTTCTCCAAAAGCAAATGCTAACTATGATAAAGCATCCTATGCATAGAAGGTATCAGTTTACAGCTAAGTATCATTTCACTCCCAAATGAATTAATTTTCTATCTACTTCCAAGAAGAAACAGTGCCTGAAAATCCTGTGGAAAAGAAAAGACCTAGCAATTACAGCCAAGCTGTCTCTATCAGTAGAAAATTAGTGAAGATCATAAACAGCTCCATATTTGATAGACAATTAACAGACGTTCAGTCCTCAAGGAAACTCCTCTTGATTTTTATAGAATTAGGGCTTAAAACCTGTTTAGCAAGAGATGTGAATCCAAAATACTGCAAATAATTGGACACACTTGTTCAATCTCAGAAAAAAAGTCAATTGCTATTTTTTTTCACTCGCTTTTAGTTGGGAGTTATGGTTGGAGGTAGTGACTTTAAGATTTTTTTTTTTGAGGGAGGGTGGGGGAAGAACTACTGCAAATTAAAGAGCATGAAACTCTGCTTTTGGAAAAGTTTGTTTGCAATCTGGAAGTTGCTAGCTGCATGACCTTAGGCAAATGAAAGCATGTGGCACACTTCTGGTTCATGCCCTGGTTTGCCCATCACTGCAGTGGTGATGGAAATGATGCCTTTGAAAAGGATTTTGTGATACACAGCTGAAGACAGCTATGAGCAGAGGGTCATTATTAAGGTTTGTGGTCACAATAAAAAAAATGCAGCCAGTCTGAAGAGATGCTATGATGCAGTCATATATAGTAGTTAGAAATCATTCAAATACCAGGAATCATAGGCTTATAGTCTAAGGAAGTTGAACCACAAAAGATGCTGCAATTTTAGAGCTGTATCTTTTGAGTTGCTAACTTCCTGTTACCCATGTTGCCTACTCTCCCCAATTGTGAGTAGATCTATTTATGTATATATTTACAGTGTAATTTTTTTCCCTGAAGTTTAGGCTAAAATCAAGGCACACTAGAGCCTGCCATGGCAGCCTGGCTGTCATGTATTCACTCCACAGTTTATAAAACAATTCAAAGTACCAAATTATTTGTATGCACCACTCACAATAAATAACCAAGCCTTGGAATTCATTTTTCCTGACTATATAGAAGCAGTCAGAATACGGAATGAACTCTGAGGGAATATTCGTATAATACTGGGCATGCCTTATAAGAAACGCTACATAAAAATTAATACTGGAATTCCATGGAGTTCCAGCATTCCTATCTCACTGATATTGAAGTTAATTGAGTGACTTAACTGCAAACAATTTACATACCACAACATGTTAGGTGAAGGGCATGTAAGGACACTTATGTCTCTTATTGTTGCAATAAACTTAACAAATGGAATACTTTAAGAATCCAGATCTGACATAAGATTTGCTGACGCAACAAAAAGCTAGGTCTGGTAGGCTCAAATATACCCATGGAGAATAGCTGAGCTTAGCAAAGCCACATAATATCTAGTTTTTCAGGTCTACACTTAAAAAAAAAAAAAAAATCAGAATATCTACTCTCAGACACTGACTCAACAACAGTGCTTCTTTAATTTTTGCTGCTACAGAGCAGAAATTCTAAGAAAGCTGTCTTTAAAAAATGTGAACTGTAATTACTACAACTGAAACTATGTTTGGCAAGAATATTTCTTGGCATTGCATCTTAGCATATGGAGAAAGGTATGTTTTTAACATAACCATTTAGTTCATGTAACATTCAGTACAAACTCTGAACCATCCATGTGTCAATACTGACAGAGCTATATTAGGAAGTCAACTACAGTTCACAAGTCTCACAGCACAAGGGGGTATTCAGCTGTTTCAAAGAAGGAGGAAAAGGCCGCCGCCATGTTGTGCTGATCTCTTCCTATATTTGCACATCTCTAAACTTATGAATATCTACTCATGGAAAGTCCTGCCTTAAGGTTTTAAAATTCTGATACTGCAGCAAGATCAGGTAGCCAAATATCCAGGTTTCTGTTTAAGGATGTATTTCAACATGCTCAAATTGAAGCACACATGCACTTCCACAGCACGTGCTGAGAATGCTCACGTTTGAGAAACATATGCTCCTACATTCCTTGCACAACTAGGGTGAATTAGCCATGAGGAGGAGAGAAAAAATAGCTTTTAATACTTCAAGTTAATACAGGAAAACAGAGCTACTTCCTCCTCTTCCTTATTTTACAACAATATTAAAACCTCAGACAAGATGAAGAGTATCCATATGGGCTGTACAGGTACGTGAAGTGTCAGATACGTGAAGATGCAGCAGAGTTGTGATGCATCAGTTCACAAACAAGTTGTGGACTATTATAAACCTCAAATATAGACAGGCTGTCTCCAGGTACTTGAAAGTAATCCTGCTTAAATGGCTTGCAAAAGTGCAGAAGATTCATCCCAGCTACAGTTTTATGATAGCAGAGAGAGTGTGCTTTATTTCTTTATGTACCAGTAACTGTCTTGATAGAATCAAGTTTTCCATCTTGTTCCTCAGCTTATTATCTTAATATAGCTGGTTTAGACCAACACTGAGCTCTGACAGTCAGTTTAGACTACTTAAGGTGATATATTACAGACAATGAGAAAATTCACTGTCTTCTTCCCCCTGTCCTCTGAGCCTTACACAGAGTTCTTGCCCGGGCTCGGCTGCAGGATGCAGTCTGCTAGGGTTTTATTAGGTGTACCTGACTGAGGAACATAAGTGTCACTGCAGCTCTGCAAGTACACCTCCTTCTCCCCTCCCCCGCCAACGGTATGCAAAGAGTAGATATCAAGAAACGGCACTGCATCAAAATTAGCTTTACAAGGGATTATTCCGATTTGCATGAAGGCTTCTGGGGAGAGGGAGAGAGACTTGAGAACGGTTTATAAGGTAGTACTGAGAGCTTAAGTACGAGTTACTTTAGGAAAAAATATTTTTCACTATTTCATTTTTATTTTTCAGGGGAAGAAAAAGTTTCTATGTCACTTTAATCTGAAACAGAACTTCTTTCAGCTATTCAGAAAAAAACCACCACCAGTTACAATGAAAGAGCCTTGAGGTGCCAACTCCACCAGCACACCAATCGAGTCACACTAAAAATACTTCAGTAATGGCCAGCTTCTGCTTTTTTCCTCTCAAACCCTGTATTTAGCTTTGTTCTTCACTTAGGAACATTTCCCGTTTTCCAGTTCCCCCTATTCCACCAGTTCTTTCGAAGATTAGGAAACATTACGGAACTTAACTGCAAACGCCATCTTCACAGGGCATTAAACCATTAAGCAATTAATTAAGTTTTTCTAATTTGCATAAGGCTCATCTTAGTGAGTCACAGACTATTTTCTTACAACTTTGAAAACAGACACTTTGAAAACATTCCTCATCGCGCTGCAGTTGAATCCGACGCACATTTTGCTTTGAAATCACTAAGTGTGTTTACCTCCCACATTTCCCGGCAGCGCCCCGGCCATAGGTGATAACTCCGTTTTACTACAAAGCTTCTGCCAACTTCCTCGTGCCCCAGCGCCTCCCAGCCCCCCGCGAACGCCGCTCTGGGAAGCGGCTCATCCCACCGCTCCGGGAAGCGGCTCATCCCACCGCTCCGGCCCCGCAGGAGCCCCCGCGCGGCGCCGCTCCCGGAGGAGCCCGCGAGCGGTCCGGCCCTACCTGAACTTCTCCCCGGCCGGCACTGTCAGCCTGTTGAGCTTGTCCATGATTCTGCTCGCTGCCCTCGCCGGGACTCGCTGCCCCCGGGCCGGCACCTGCCGGCGCGGCCGCTCCCGGAGCCAGGCAGGGCACTGCTCCTCCCGCCGCCGGCTCGGAGCGCGCTCAGATGGCCACCGCACCGCGCTGCGGGAGCCTCTCCCCGTCCGGCCCGCGGCCACCGGCGGAGGAGGGACCCGGTGCTCGGCCCGGCCCCGCCGCCCGCCCCCGCCCCGCCCGGGGCGCGCACAGGTGGCTGCGGAGCCGGGAGCCGAGGTGGAGCCTTTGGAAATGGGAGCACGAGGTCTCGCTAATCCGCCGCTCCCTTTGGAGCTGTCGGAGCGGCTCCGGGACGCGCCGGCTCGGCCTCCAGCAGGTGCGGCAGCGCGGGCGGCCCGGCTGCAGCGGGTCGATGCAGATGAGCCCAGCGGGCCGTGGCG